>JALLKD010000198.1:0-37577 GCA_023509735.1 Fusarium liriodendri | reverse complement strand
CAACAACAACTGGCAACAACAGCCTGCAACAACGATCTTCGGGCTCAGTTAACCCAGCAAGGGCCGGGCTGCGACTCTAATAAAGAACAGGTCTTCAACATATCATAACATCATGACGCGATGTTAACACAGTGGCCTTTTTTAAAACCTTCTGCAACAGCAGAAGAGTCACATTTAGCCACATCATCATGAAAGGTCTAGCCTCTCACGGGTATGTTAGCTGCTCAAACCTCCGTACGAGAAACAAGAGAATTTTCTACCTTTTTTACCTTCTCAAGCTGCAGTCTCTCAACACCATGTTTTTGAACACGATGCCTATAAGAACAACCATCAATCGGCCACAAGACCCCGTGAGCGCAGCCGCAGCTATCGCACTCATCGCTGCCGAGCATAGGAACCGGCACCCATCCCCTCATCCCCTCCGGGGCCAAGAACAAAGCTACATCAAAGAGAACACGGATCCATTGTCAATCTATGGCATCGATGGAGGATGGGCCGTGGAGGACACATTGCCGGGGGGGGATCAAGGGTTTTAAGTGGTTGAGTCACAGGAGTGGCTCAAGCTGTCGGGAAGGAAGAAGGTTTGGGTCGTGAAGATGGAAAGGCTTGGGTGGTGGCTGTTGGGGTGAGTCAACTTGTGAGGAGTACGGGAAGGAAGATGTTAGTTAGAGCTTGAATGCAACGACTCGGCGAATTGCCAAACTTTCGTTGGCGCACACATCATCTTTGAACATAATGGCCTGCAACAACAACATGCAACAACAGCTTGCAATTGACCCGTTTCTTGACCTTCTTCTGGACCGAATCAACTGTTGGGCCGATGAATTGGCCATTGCCAATACACGTTCATTAAATGGCATATCATTACGCAATGCACTACGCGCCTATCTTTCACTTTGGCTAACCCTTCCTCAAGAAAGCCGACATCTTTTGTGTTGGACAGCCTAGCACTAAACTTGGTCGTCACGCTGCGTGTCACCTTTTCAACGCCCTCGAACCGTAGAGAAATCAACCCACCCGGATGCCTCCGGACAGTCTCACCTATGCTTGATTCCAAATTCGGTTTATCGAAGAGGCTTCATTTTAGCGACACCCTCAGCGGCGGACGACAACTGGCGTTGTCATGGCACGTGAGTCGTCAGCGGTGCCGTCCATACTTCAATATCTAGAGAATTTACCAAAACAAGCCGGTGCCCGAGTGTCACTTACAATCGATAACCTTCCTACCTCCAGCAAAACCTGCCATTGTGAAGCAGCGGGTGTGAAGGCCACATAACATCCATTATCACTTCGAAGGATGCCGGACAAGGATTCAAAACTCCTCTCTGATGCAGCACATCACTACACAACGCTTCAAGAGTCTCGACATGGTCATCTTCCCGCCTTGGAATGGATCTACACATCCATACGTTCGTGATACAGACGGTTCCAATAGAACCAAAGCCAACACAGTCTCACTAAGCCGCAAGACACTCCGGCTAGGCTTGCGAATTGTTACACCAACCAAACAACTACATATAGCCTTGACACGGTGCTTTTCCCGGAAGACACCTTCAGCATCGCATTGACATATTTCAGCCGCGCCACTCTCTCGCAATTTGAGCTACCATCTGTTCCGCCTTGTGGCCTTCATCTTCTGTCCCCTTCACTATTCAGAAAATAGAGTAGGTCAGCATTTTTGAGATTCCCGAGCCAGACTAATGCATGTATCCCCTTCACAGCAACCGGCAAATTACGGGAATCTCGATACAAATGGCAGGTCAAACGATTCTGATTACTCGGTTTATCCTCCTCGTGCTGGATATCTCGAGCTAAGAACTCCGTGAGATGAAGAATTTGGTTACTTGTTAGATCAGAGGTTGCACCGTGGGTTTGGGGGTATAGCAGCAACAGATGTTTTCGTACATAGGAGACGAGAGCTATAATAACACAGTCGGAACCTCGATCTTGTGTTCCTTCAATACACAGTATATGATATCAATCTAGTTGGTTCGCTTACGCCTTGGTGCTAGCTGTGACGGTATCCACGAACCCTCGCCAAAGCCTCAGCAACGGTGAGACTGCTAAAGTAGGGAAGCAAGCTCACAGAGCCTTACTGCTGTTGAAAAACAACCAGGCGCATTCGGGTCGGCCCGTTGATGGTTTAGGTAGTCCTTGGGTGGATCGAGGAGCTGGTCAACCAATGGCTTGCCCAGGTTGGACACCATCTCGAGACTTAACTACTTGGCGAGATGGTCTACAATAAGTCCATCATCCCAGCTTCAGCTAGCTGAATACTCGAGTGCCTCGACTCTTATTTATGCCTCGTTGATGTCGTTGTTCTTCATGTCCAAGGCCATATTCTTAAAGGGTTCCCAGGTTCCCATGCATTGCAGCGACTATAACTGGGATTTGTGAAACTCCTAACGCACCAACTCGTCTTGAGAACTAAGAAAAGAAAATCTGCGTGAATTAATGGGGTTTTGCTCCTCTAGATGAGGTGAAACCCTTCTTCGGCCGTTGAGATGCTTTCTGCTCCTATCTTCCTCGCCATTCTTTTATTCGGCTTTGCTATACAGGTGAGTGTGGTAGCCGAGAGATCACGGGAACCTGTTCCAAAATAACGGAATAGGTCTTTAGCAACGCAGTTGAAAAAAGACAAGAGGTAACAGCTCGGACCTGCACAGTCAATACAGCTCCCAAGGCTCTTGTACTCGATGGCGTCCACGTCGAGTTCGAAGAGGTACCTGGGATTGCGTGGAACTAAAAACGAAAAGAAAAAAAACCTATTGACAGCTTCCGCTCACAAGTCTGAGGCCTATTTTGGGCCAGGGAAACATGACTCGAACTTCTCGTCGAGAAAGGGACTAAGCCCTCGATCACGCAAGCGACGCTTATCATGTGCCGATATACCCTCTCCATGGGAATCCTTAATATCCAACATGAACACGCCATCTCCATATCTGCGATCTTTTAGGAACGTCAGCGACAGTCGACTGTACTTCTGTAGCTGGCTCCCCTCATAATCCAGCAAATCACCCGGCTTGAATTTCGCATCCGACTTAGCCTCCTTCAACTTGTCCCAGTTCTTTATGATCTCGCTGTTTTCAACCTCGGCAAACTTTTTCAGGTCGAAGCCACTGGGAATACTGACAATCCGGCCGCGTATGCCACATGGTCGCCGGCTGGGGCCGCGGGATGCTGAGGTGCGTCGAGCTTCCGACCCCCAACGGGGCACATCGAACTGATACCGGATTATGAGGGCGACGTTAGAGCCTCTTTTGATCCTGACTAATATGGGATGGCTTAGTCCACAGGGGTGGGCCTCAGGGACGCGAAGCGATTGCGGGAAACATTGATATGTTGCTGTGGGATCGTAGTACTCTTTGATGATGTAGCCTTCCGGAAGGGTTCGGATGATGAAGCCCTCATCCTGTCTCACGGCGTGGTAATTCAGGTCTTCTGGGACGTCAAGCTGTATCAGCGCTGACCTGCATGAGGTTTCCCTCCACGACGTCCGGGGCACAAAGCACCATTGTTGTATCGCTCTGTGAAGTTGCGCATCACCTAGGGTAAGCCTTTCTCGGCTAGTACTGTGGTTGATATCCTCACACTTCAACACGAGGGTGACACAGTTGAAGAAATCGTCCCTCCGCCGACACTGCAGGGGTGCAAGCAACACCACAAAAGAATGGCCAGACAGCTGATCGTACTCCGTGTTGCCCCGGATCTTGGTGTCCCATAGAATCGGAGAGGTGATCCTCACGCAGTCCTGGTGGATTTCTAGCCTTGACTTGGTTTCCGAATTGCTGCAGGGGACGAGGTCACCACAGTCCTTGAAAGCATAGGGGCTCCTGGCGAGGAGTGGCTGGTGTTCGTCGTCACATTGATGGAAGTCTTCTGGCCCAGCAAAGCTAGTGCCCCAAGCCAGGATGGTCTGATCGTCAATCTCCTGAATGATCGCACGCTGAAGCCTTTGGAAGGCTTTGTCTCTCTCTCCATAGATCAGAGGCATGTTGATGTTGAAGATACCCAGTAAGCAGTAGGCTATGTCTTCGATACGAGTGGTCTGTCTTCCTGACGCCCACGACATTCTCTCAGCGACACTGGCCTCTGTGACTTTTTTCCGTCCACTCAGATACGCAGCGTTGATTCCCGTGATTTGTTCTAGTTTCTTGCTGATCTTGTTCTTGGATCCGAGGTGCTTCCAGTCTGCCGAATAAAATTCGACTGCACGCGGCGCCAACAACTCCTGTAGAGTCCAGCCACGGGTAAACCATTCGCTGTCTCCTAGATAGGCGACATAGTCGGCAGGCCTGGGGGATATGTGTTGAATATCGGCTAAGTAGGCGATGCAGATGTCCGCTTCCTGATACCAGCGAAACATAGAGTTGATAGCTTCAGACAACTCAGCGCTACTTGACTTGTCGATGCAGCATGTATCTATCCAAATCCATTCGTAGTCATGGCGTCTTGCCAGATCGCAAGCGCCAGCAATTTTGGGCCAGCCAGTTTTGGTGGTCGGTTTGGTGGACGGGTCAAGCAGGTCCTTGTAGAGAACCTCATCGGTGCCCCATCTATGGGAGAGAATGCAGTATCGACTCCTCCTTTTTTCATCGTCGAACTTGCGCACTTCATATGTCAGGGTGTTAAGAAGGTTCATCTCGGCAACCCAGTGGGTTTGTTCGGAAACTTGACGATGGATACCTGTGTTAGCACTGGCTGCAAGTAATACTTATAGACAATCAGTCGGGGGGAACTAGAAATTGGTATGTAAGAGTGTGTGCCTTGGCTGATCACGAGATGGCAGCAAAGTGCATTTTGGCGCCCCTACAGCCTCTTTATTGATCGTGGCATTCTCCTGTCCATTGTCAACCTGCGTCCTCCCCTCATCAGACTGTAGGCTATCTAGCGGGGGACAAATACACGAGACTGAATTGGCTGTGCCCTCACCTCTCTGAGTCTCGTGTTTTATGTCCCCCGCTGGGCTATCACTTCATTGAGTGTTGGGTGCAGAGGCGTCTGCCACATAAAGCTCGCTGATTGACCGTGAAAAAGCAGGCTGCCGCTTCGTCTGCTAATCAACTGAGAAGTGTGCATCCATCTCAGGCTTCTAGTGGATCCATACGGCAGGCAGGAGGTTTCAGTCAGCCTTGTAGCCTACCTGCGGCTTATCGTATGATGTTGTAGACGTTATAACAGTAATGCATCTGCAACTGTTGTCGTCTGGCGATGGTGAGCCGTGCCGAGCCGCATTTGCGTCAGTCAAACTAGGAAAATCGCAGCGACTGTTGGCGATCGAGAATACCCTGTAGTGACGTAAAAATCGACATAGCCAAGCCCAGGCGTATTCCTCGAATCGCCTCCCCGATCAAGAAGAAACATGTCAAGTCACTGATCGGTTGATCCCTTCCAGGGAGAGGAAACGACAGCGCGTGGCTTTGACTTGGCTTTGGCGAATTGTGGCGTTGTGCATGGGAGTCGTCAACAATAATCTCGAATGGCATCCTCAATTAAGGACGTCGTCGCGTCATCAACGGCTCGGGAATTTTAAGGTGTGCAAGGGCGCTGTCGAATCACTTCCCGATTCGGGTGTAGGGGAAATAAGGCGTCATCATGGATGGACGGCCGGAGTTTACGGCATGCCGACATTTTTTGACAGCTTGCGAAATGGAGACGGCACGGGGAACGGAGCACGGGAGTTGCTCGGGGCTAGGAGTTAACCAGAACGGAGAGGAACACCAAGAGATAAGGCCCTTCGATGGATGGAGCCTCGAACCCTTCCCCACGTTATCGGCAGATCGGCCAAAAGGTCGACTCCGTAGCTCTCCGCAATTGATGGGCATGGAACATGTCGGGACGGGTTGTTTTGCGAGCCCGAAAGCGAAAATGCCCGCCCGGGGAACGAGTCACAAGGACAAGAGGCCACGAAAGGCGCAGCGTCAGCATTTTTCGCAAGTGTGTTTCGAGTTTCTTTGCGACGCACGGGTAGAGTGTTGCAAAATAATTATGGGGTGAGTTTCTTTTCCTCGATACTGGGAATCTCCAAGCATCTTGTGGAAGCTTCCCTCAGGGCAGATTATTCGCATTAGGAATCAAGGCGAAAAATCAGGCATCCGCTTACCGAGCGAGTTTTGATTGATGCACGCTGGATCATCGGTGCCGTGATTTGATAAAAACACACCCCTGCAGGTCCTTCGGCCGAGAGTTTGGAGCCAGTCCTGACTGAACTGACAAAGCAGCCTGGGCTAGAATTAAGGGACCATCCACCACGGGAACAGACGAGACGAGAAAAGACACGTCCCTGGGAATATGCGGGCGGGCTGAGGCTGCGGCTGCGGCCTTTCGTATGGATGGACGAAATGGGATGGGCTGCGGACCTTCTGAGATCTCCCACAGTCGCAGTTCGACAATCTCCGCCATTTCGTTGCTGGGACGCTGACTGTGTCGCCAGTAACCTTAACCAGACCAGCGGTCAGTGGTTCGCACGAGGCCGAAGCCCGCTCACCAACCGCTGGCCGTCCACGAGATGCACGGCTTGCGCCCCTGTTGGTTTATTTGTGGCAGTGATACAGGGGGGAATAATACGCGGATGTTGCTTCTTCTGCGCCCCATAGAAGACACCTTCCATGCATCTGGACGGGCTTCAGGTGGAAGAAAAGGGTAAATCCGACCTGATCTGATCTACTCGCTTGTCGTATTGAACCCTCTTCCTGCATGATTTGATGTTGCTATTGCTGCAAGTTCCAAATGGAGCCAGATGAAAAGGTTACCTGCATGGATGAATGCGATGGAACGTTTTGTTCATGTTTGGAATGTCCCGGACGGTGCAACAGACTCACATCAATTTTGCTAAGAAGAAAAAATTCTCAAGGAAAATTCCACCGAAGCCGATATCGTGGCAACAATTTAGTCTAGTCTAGTCAGTGACTCTCCATAATGGAACCTCGAAAGAAAAAAAAAAAAGTTTCCAAAGCGGAGTTGGAAGCTCTGACTCTTTCTTTCAATCCCGTCTTTGCACCGTCGTCCGCGGACCACTTTCGGACAGTCACGGTGTGTGGTCGGTGGATTCGGAATTCACCAAAAGCCCGGTCTGGCCGGTGCGTGCAAAGGGCTGAGGCTGGGCCTTGCATAACCCGGCCGAGGCATGGTCGGGGGCATCTCCAACGCCGACCGACAGGGTCGCCTGCTGTGGTTGGCATATGCCTACAGGGCTGCTGCGAGATGGTGGCCGCGTAGCCGTGTCGGCTGAGCTAGAGGAAGGGGAATGACTCCAGTGTCTATCTCGAATCAGTCAATTGAGTCAATTTTGCTGCCTTGTCACAAGTGTGTAAGCTATCTCAAGCTCTAGCTGCAGCTTCGTAATGTGAGACGAGGTGTGCGAGTGTGAGTTGCGTGTGCCTGGGAGCTTAAAGTAGTCTAGAGTCCAAGGTATCATGATTGGAAATACCTTAGGCAGGCGTTATTCAAGAAATGAGTGCCCTGGCAACCGAAACCGACGCCTTGGATACAACACCACCACTACATATCAATCTGAGAATGACGAAAGGACCCAAAAAGGTTAAACGAATATTGTCAAGTGGCCTTGTTTGAAGATATGCGTAGGGATGGGTTGGGCTTACGTGGGCAAGGTCAAGCCCATCATGGCAGTGAAGATGTGATGGTGATGGTGATGACTGACAGCATCGCCGTATTCTATTGGCTCGCGTCCGTCGCTTTCGGTCTTCCGTCCTCGAGCGCGACACCAAACCCTTGGGCGGCCGACTTGATCAAAGCTCAGCCCTACAACGATACGTACCCTCCTGTCGTGGCCTCGCTCAGGGCCTCTTCTGACTGGCCAGGGGAGCCTTTCTCGCTCTCGCTTCTGGATTAACCTTCCGTTGCCCACCCACGTTGTCCCGCCATTCCTCTCCCGTCCAGGTGGTGACGAACAACGAGGGCGGAGCTTAGTGATGGCTTGCCGTGCCCCTGGGGGTGTGCTTGCGGCAACACGGAACACGGGGCGATCTATCACCGCTCGATGTGTAAGGCCAGAACATGCAGCATAACGGATAGCCATGACAGCCTTTGAAGCTGGATCAATCGGCAACATTCATCAGGGTGCGAACCGTGCCGTGTATCCCCATCCTGGTGCCGTATCCCGCGCGCACGCACTCTCTGGCAGGCCTCAGAGCAGGTTTGTCAAGAGCTGTTCTGGGGGCAGGCCAGACAGAATCAAGGTCATCCATCCTACCATCGTGACGGAGGTGCGGATGCCACGGGATGCCGACATTGTCTTGGAATTACGCTGTAGGGGGGGAAGAGGGCATGGTGGATGAGTTGCGATCCGCAACTATTTGGAAAAAAAGAGTCACACCTTTTGCAATAACATAAACTTACAAGCACTAGCAAGAAAAAGAGTCATCGGAGACAATCATGATCGCGACTCCGAACTGGGTCATTAAGGTTCCCGTCGCCATTTGCTGAGAAATGCACGATAGTAATCCATCTGCCTTGGGTAAGGCTCCAAAGGGCGGGCTTGGAAATCCACCCGCCCTTCGGATTTGTATTTGTGTGTCTGGCGGAGTTGACACGGGCGGACGCTGGGCTGTGAGCGGAGGGGGTCTGGCACTAAGGCACACACAGTTTCTAATCAAGCTCCAGCAAGTGCTTTGCTGACTGAAGGGCTCAGATTATGAATCACCTTGCGACAACCATGTGCGAGATTGCTCTATCGATGCCCTCCCTGTGTGCTGGTGCTTATTCTGCAAGAGGATACAGCATCTAAAGTCCGCTATTGAGGATGAGTCGTATTGAGTCACTACGCTGTGCAATTACAGCCGTTTCGAGGAATACATTCGAGATTGGACGGATGAACCGGTAGAGGGGAATTTTGCTGCGACAACGGCGATTGACGATGGACGCTGCGCTGAGGGCAAAACGGCATCAACCCAACGAAGCTCTCCGGTCCTGGTTCGGGTACCGGAACTGACGGGGGTACTTGCAATTTCGCCCTTGCACTCGGGCTGTCCGAGGTACCTGGTCCCGAGAAGAGACCTTGGCCCCGAAAAGGGCGGACAGCTCGGCCGTCCGCGGGGATCTCTCGCGCCCGGAGATGCAGGCACAGCTGGTGCGCTGTGTGCCTTGCAAACCACCCCGGCCTCAGCCTGTCATTCGTCCAGTAGAGCCCTGAAAAGCGCACAGGGGTCGGTGCAAATCTTGCACAAATCTCTGGGTCCCTTTCGCGGCTTCGGGTCTTGCATGATGGGTCATCCTCATCCAACACACCCTTCCATCGATCACTAAGCCACACACCCCCTAGCCCCCCCATGTCTGGGCATCGCTCTCGCACTCCTCGGGTCCGCGTGTCCAAAGTCCGCTCTAGCGGCGTCTCGGGCATAACTCCATAATCCCATGAAAAGCGTGAGACAACAAGAAAAGTCCGTAAAGGGTTGAGGGAAGTTAAAAGAATCCGTTGCCCCCCCGTTCCCCAACTTCTGGCCCATCATCACTTCAAGCATCTACAAGCCTCTTGAACAGCCTCATCTTAACAAGTTTCAACTTACAAAGCTATCAAGGACCATCATCTCCACAAAGCCTTTTTTCTGAAAGCACACGGGACCGACCCTGACTAGCACCCTATCACCCAATCGCTCAAGTCATTGTCACCACCGAGCATCCCTGCCGCTAACTCAAGCCTGCCGCAATCGGGATCGCTGCCTTGACTCACAGCAACCAAACGCCAATTATACAAAGGCCAAGCAACCTCCACACCTTTGATTCCTCTCTTCAACATGTCGACGACAACAACAACCACTTCTATCCATAGGCCTACTGCCTCTTCCTCTTCTCTCCGACAAGCCGCCATCAAGAAGAACATGTCTATCACACAAACATACTACCTCGCCCACAAGGCTCGGGCTAAGCTCTCCCGCGAGGCTGCCCAGCCCGATCACGACCTCCGCCTGCTTGTCGGACACGCCAACCTCCTCGACTCTCTGATGCTTGAGCTTGCCGACGCCGAGCGGGAACAGGAGCGATGGTTCAACCAATCCGTCCGAGGAGCCAGCCCTCAACAAGACCGCCACGTGCAATGGGCCGACAACATTGTCGAGGAGGAGGATGAGGAGGACTACGACTCCGATTCTTCTGACTCTGACGACTACGACTCTGAGGATGAAGACATTGAGATGGCCAATGCCACTCCCATCAAGGCCATGAGCCCTCGCATCACCAATGTCGAGATCGACGAGGATATGGAGGAGGACGACCTCGAGGAGGACTATGCTCAGCTCGAGCTTGTCCGAACACCATCTCACTCCAACTCACCACCTGAGCTTGTCGATCATGACTCTGACTCTTCCGACGACGACTCGATGCCACCTTCGCCTCCCCAACCCATTCTCAGCTTCGAAGAGAAGGACACCAAGGAGCAGTCGCAAAAGCAACAACAAGACGAATCCGATTCATTCTACGATGAGGAGTACTACCTGCCACCTCGAAATCCCGCGAGGCTGGTGTCGGCCATCTCGGTCTACTAAGGCAGATACTCCTTGATTGAATTGTGTGATTTGGTCTTTTATTAGCGACTTGTTTCAGATACAACAAAGCGATGGCGGCATTGCATGGCGTTTTTCACTATACATCGGGATACCACACGGGACATTGGATACACCAAAAAAGCATTGCATTTTTCTTTTATTACTATACACGACTAGATGGGTTTCATTGTGTACAGGACAAAGGGGTTACAGGTTTCACCACTCTCAAGAAGAACAAAGGAAGGAACATCACCAAAGGGATATGGGGGATATACGATTCAATGAGTTGCCGCTCCCGATAGGAGCCACTGGTTTTTGGACATACTGGTTTGAGTGGCAGAGGATCCCCCCAGATGCAAAGGTAGATAGCTCACCAAAAACAGAAAGAGGCCCTAATAGCAGGAGCCCGAAAACAATTGAAAAACATTCAAAACATTTACTCATTCTCACTCTCGCATTGCAACATCGTCTTCGTTCCTATCGTGATCGACCGGCCGCCTCGGTCGGTCAGCCGGCTATCTCTCATCGCAGCGGGCGTTGACGCCATCCACCGACCGGTATCCTTATCAGCGGCCAGAATTTCGCGATATCGGGGGATCGGTATGAATCATGGGCCGACACGGTCTAACTCAACACAGCGAAGGGGGGGCGCGCGTTGCTCGGCATCCCATGCATCCAAGGCTCGGCGTGCTACACGGACTCCCCGACACTCCGATTCTGCGAGAGCGAAATACACACGCCCCATTTTCGCATTGTCCTTTTTTCCTTTCCTTTCGATCCGGTGGCTCTCGGTGAATCGTGAATGATTCATCAGCTACTGCCGGCCATCAAAGGACCTTTGACCGATCCACCCGGCAATGCCCAATCAATGGTCCAAAGCCATTCACATTGGGGGGGCATTCTTAACGGTCAGGGTTTGGTCAGCGGAGACATTCTCTCAACAAGGGCGTTGTTGTCAGCGAGAGACACGACACGACACATGGAACTGCAAAGGGCTCAGAATGAACATTGACATGGATTTGGGGGCGTATGTCGGAGCCTACGACAAGCCCGACGGGCGGTCAGAAACGTCAACGCCAGGGCGCAAAGACAGGGCCGCCGCAAACACGACACGACAGTGCCTGGAACAAGCGAGAAAGAGGCGATAGAATTACAGGCCACCATGAGACCCCTTTCATTAGGTGCGAAATGATCGGGCAGCCCGTCTAGAGAAGCCCGACCTCTTTCTTTCGTCTCATCAAGGGAGAACTTGGTCGAAGCGTTTTCAGTGGATTTTTTTTACACTCCTTTGACAGATTTCGCTTCGATCTCGCCGCTAGTATTTTTTCTTTTCCCCCACGAGACATGCGCCGCATCAAGGTGAGCCCCACGGACGAGGATCTGAGGCCCACCGAGTTTGTGCTACCAACTGGGTCTCACAAAAAAAAAAGACGGCGAAAGAACATGACAAAGATCAAGGAAAGAAAAAAGAAACACCAGGATGGGCCATGTACAAATTTTCACATCGCGGGTCCTCGGCTCCGCTTCAGGTTCAACTTTTCCACCCTGATGGGACCAGATCCATTGTCAACGCTTGGGGCTCACCTTGATCCATTGACCTTGTTGAAAGGGTCGATTCCAGGGCAGAGACTGGATGCCCAACATTCATGACTGGACCAGCTGGGAGGAGAAAATTTTCATGCTTTCTTTTTGCCCTTGAACTATCACAAACACGTTTCCAGGGCATTATCTCGCTACCCACTAATAGTTCACAGCTCGCCTCTTGGCCGGCCTGGTTACCAGGTGAGGCCCAGGCCCCATGGATCTCAGGCACATTCCTATCCCCCATGCAAGGGCACATGGCGCGCTCAGCCAAGCTGAGCTGACTGACCGCTTCGGGGCTCGTGGCCGAACGGGCTGGGCTGGACGGCACAAGCCAAAGCCGAAAGCCCTTCTTAGACACTGTCTCTGATTGAGTTGAGAGCCCCGGCACACGTGGACCCGAGGAGAGTCTGGCGTCTGGTGGTCTGATGAGAAACAACTTGCCGTGTGCTTAAGCGAGGAAGAGGATGTAGGCTTTCAACCACGAAAGCGAAACACGAAACCTTCCAACAGAGGAAGTCCATAGGAGTGAAAAAGGTCTCGAACCTGCAGAGACGATACCGGCGCTCTCGCGTTCGGGTGCCCTGAACTAACTGTAGATCCTTCGGGAGAGCTGGGGTTCTGGCCAGCTGATCTCTATCATGAGATTGATAAAAGAACAGGGGTTGGAATGGTACCTCCGCAGGCCCTACGGCGCATAGCTAGGCCACCCCTCGTTATCGCAATCGCATTTGGCACGGAGTACGCATACGCGTAGCACACAAAAGACCATGCAACAATCGCATGTGCTAGATTCGTCACCAACACGCAAACAAGCACGCCATATGGCGATGTCGTTCTTTTCGGTCGGGCGGTTAGCAACGTGCTTTTCAGGGGATACTTTCGCCGTTGCGTGTCCCTGATGATATCACCTTTATGTCTTGCTTGCGCAAGCTTTGGAGGCAAAAAGACGAAACAATATCCACAATCGGCGAAATCGACACAAGGTCCCCGATGCGGACCTGGATGGAGTTTTTTTTTTCTTTCTATTGGCGTGAGAGCACGGCGTCGTATCGGCCGGCCTTGATCGGTCACAGGACCTTGAAAAGATCCACTTTCTTCCGCTCTCCCTCCCGAACGCAGCCGGGCCGGATATCGGACACCAGGCGGCACAAAATACGCCGCTGCGCAATATCATTGGTCAACCGGGGGTGACTCGGGCGGGGCAAAATGAGAACAAGTCTGGGGAAGGGAGAGAAACGTGGTTGACCGAGGAGCGGAGCCCGACTCGCCGAGCAAAGAGAAGGCCGGTTTCGTCCTTTGACCGTGGTGCCGATAAAGGTGCCCGTTTTTGTCAACAATTCTGAGAGCTGCCGAGGTGTCCTGCTGATCTGATCACCAAGCACACACCTAAGCGCTCCGACACTGGGGTAAGCTGCTGACCTGGGGTCTCACAGTCTTATCAGAGATTTGCGGGTGTGCAAGGGGGCTAGATGACCCCTCGTTATCAGATCACAATGGGGGAATGTTATCACTTGGCCAAATGCAGCAGAGTGCTGATGTTATCTTGAACTCTGAGAAGTTCTGATGCAAATTGCTTAGACGATTGCTTAGATGATTGCTTAGACACTTGTTGCTGACACCATATCATATTGATGGTGCAAGAGGTGTTTGTTGTCTCCGACTCTTCCGCTGTATCCGTAGGTGGTTGACACGACGTGGCCGGCCAAGAACCAATTTGTGAGCAACAATGACTGTTCCGCTAAAGCCGCAGGCCAAAACTGACTAAATGTAGATCCCTCAAACGTTGCTGAAATCTCACCCCCTCCACCATGTCCCATTCCCACGGCTTCTCGGTGTTTAGCAAGTGTGGAGGACGGCAGTTTTAAGTCCGAATTTCCCGTCAAGGCCGAACCCTTTGAAATCCAAGTCGCTTCCCGGCACGCACGGGCCACCCGCTTTCCCATCGTTTCGGTACGTCATTATGGAAGTTTTCGCAAATCTCCATGCCGAGAGGCCGTCTTTCGGGGTCAACTACCTTTAAACCACGCACATTCTTTTTCTCAACGATGCGACATCTTCCGAGGCGAGCCCTAGCTCACGATGTCTTGTCGGGCCTCGTCTGCCGTAGCTGCCGGCAGCTGCAACGCCGACAATTCGCGACTTCGCCGTCTCCTCCCCCGCCGCCTGCCTCGGGACTCACGCCCTTGACGTCGAGGAGACTCATCTCTATTGCCGGGCCCGACGCTGCCAAGTTTTTACAAGGAATTGTGACTGCCAACGTCTCTGCTGCAGATGGAGAGCCAAGGAAGGATGGGTTCTACACTGCGTTTTTGACTGCGACTGGCAGAGTGCTCTACGATGTCTTTGTGTATCCTAATCACGGTGCCTCGGCTGGGGAGCCTGGGTTTCTGATCGAGGTTGATGCGGATCAGGCAAAGATGCTGGCGAAGCATATTAAGCGTTATAAGCTCAGGGCAAAGCTGGCAGTTCGTTTACTGGGCGAGGATGAAGCGAGTGTGTGGCACGCCTGGGATGATTCAAAGGGAACCAATTGGGACTCCATCGTCACCCAGACAAAGCTGACCCTTCAGGATCCACGGGCACCTGGATTGGGATGCCGATTTGTGAGGCTGGATCAGAATACACCAGAGATCGACGTCGAGCGAAGTACGGAAGATGCGTACACGATTCGAAGATATCTACATGGTGTTCCAGAGGGCCAGGATGAGATTTCGCGAGAGCACGCACTCCCGCAGGAGACCAACATGGATGTCATGAACGGCATCGACTTCCGAAAGGGTTGCTATGTTGGTCAGGAGCTCACTATCCGGACCAAGCACCGCGGTGTCGTGCGAAAGCGCATTCTGCCGTGCGTAATCTACGAGAAGGAGCATGCGCCACCAACCGAGCTACAGTATCACGCCGAAGGAGCGGCGCCGGCCCTTGAGAGCGCAACGGCAGACATGATCCCCCGTGACACGAGCATCGGGAGGTTTGAGAAGCGTGGGCGCAGTGCGGGCAAGTGGCTCAAGGGCGTGGGCAACGTCGGACTCGGGCTGTGCAGACTCGAGATCATGACGGATGTGGTGCTTCCTGGAGAGACGGCCTCGGCAGCCTTCAATCCCGAGGACGAGTTTGTACTCGAGTGGGGGGATGAGGGTAGTCGAACTGGTGTCAAGGTCAAGGCTTTTGTGCCGGATTGGTTGCGGAAGGGATTGGATGCTCAACAGCATTGAGACGAAAAGATCAGTAGCACTGAGGCCCGATGTTTAGAACATTGAGGCGGGATGCTCAGTAGCACTGAACAAGATACTGTAAAACAAGTGTATCAATAGACGACACATACTAGACAGATGGAAGATACCCCAGCTCTGGTACCGGCATGTTCTCATGATCGTTTTGATGGGGCTGTGATGTCTGTATCTTACTCAATGGCCAGTTCCTCATGCTGTACCTGGAAAAGCAACCTCATCGATCATGAGGCTCTTGAATCTACAGGGCCGCCAATAGTAAGCCGTGCCTGTCCAACCTCGGACAATCCGCAGTAAGAGGCATTGGTTGCACAAGAGGTCAGACGGGATGACTGCATCAAGGCTGAATGGCGAGGATCGCATTGGGTCAGTACCTACCCCTGGCGCCTCTATTTTGACGGTCAATTCGGTGAGGGAGAAGCAAGTTGTGAGACATGGCGCGCGCCGATCGTGCCGTCCCGTTCCCCATATCCTTAATCTGCCATATGAGGCGACACGGGGAATGCTCACAGTATCAGCAATGGGATACTTCTCACATAATTGTGGCTATGGCATCCTTCGTTTCGAGCAATCCCCCCGAGGCCATGCGAGGTTCTTGTGATAAAGGCTTACCAACAGCAGCAAAGGAACCAGGCCGCAGCGGTCGGCGATCGACATCAGCTCGGGATTGAGAGACATGCAGCGTGATAGTTCCAAGACCTCAGCCACTAAGCAGACAGAATAGGAGATGCTGGCCAGGGGAGGATATCCAAGTGGCTCCAGATTGGAGTGGATCGACCATTTGACAGGGAACCAGAGGAACTTTGATTCGCAAGTTTGTCCATGGGGTTTCTAGCTTCTGCGATTTGCAGTCTCCTCCTTTCAAGTTTATTGACTGAAAAGGAATTGGGCTGTAAGAATGGCCGCTTACCGTGCAGCATTGCCCGGCTTGGCAGTGCGAGGCCCTGCTCTTTTGGTGTAATCTCGCGAGCCTTCAGCCCTGGGGTTTCTGAGACCAGGGGAAGCGACTCTTGGCTGTGCCGCTTATTTTGTCGATTCTTGTAGCATTGCGAATGCTGCGTGTCAATGCTCGCTGTCGCGTCCCTATATAACTCTTGATGCCCTGCTTCTGCGACCCGCATTGATTCGTTCTTCAAGGTCTTGGCTGAAGTGCAGATTCTACTGAACGCTCAACGATGGCTTCGAACGGTACCCCTGCGACGACCAAGCGGTTGATTGCCTGTTGCGATGGCACCTGGATGGATAGTGACAATGGCTACGAGGAGCCTGGGCTGTTGACGGGAGAGGGAACCCTCCAGGTGCCTTCTAACGTCACACGCATATCTCGCTGCTTCAAGCGTAGATGCAGCGACGGGAAGCTCCAGATCATCAACTATGAGTCTGGTGTCGGTACAGGCAGCAACATGCTTGACAGCATCACGGGAGGAGCGTTTGGCTTGGGTCTGTCAGAGGTGAGTATTGCGGTTTCAGGATGAAGCATAAACTGACTCGATTTTGTAGCGCATGAGGGAGACGTACTCTTACCTATGCGCCAACTATACCGACGGGGATGAGATCATCCTGGTTGGTTACTCCCGAGGTGCTTTCACGGTGCGTTCGGTAGCTGGCATGGTTGGTGCCCTTGGTCTCCTGACCCGTGAAGGAGTCGAGCACTTTTATCCCATCTTCAAGGACATGCAGCACTGGATGGACGATGACTACGAGGATCCATTCCCAAACATCCCCTTCCCCAACAAGCCCAAGGGAAAGGATGCAGCTGCAGTGTATCGAGCGCAGCTGGAAAAGCTGGGTTACACTCGTGTGAGACATGACAACGGACAGGGCGATCTGATCAAGATCAAGGCCGTCTGTGTGTGGGATACCGTGGGTAGTCTTGGAATCCCCCGTGTTGCTTGGTTGGACAAGCTCGGAATTCGCCCCGACAATGACGAATAAGTCTCCCCTTTCCGTTGTTCCTTGAAAGATGCACGCTGACCGTCTGAGCACGTACAAGTGGCACGACACGAGCTTGTCGGATAAAATCGAGCATGCCTTCCAGGCACTGGCTCTGGATGAGACTCGTCCGCCATTCAGTCCGGCTGTTTGGGAGAGGCGCCCTGAGAACAGGCTCACCACGGACCTGAGGCAGGTTTGGTTTCCTGGTAACCATGCCAATTGTGGTGGTGGATGGGAGGACCAGGGCATTGCCAACTGTACCCTCGCATGTAAGTTGCTTACAACACGACCGACTTGACTTGAACAGCATTGACATGTGCCAGGGATGATGGATCAACTGGCTTCAGTCGGTGTCGAGTTTGATTTGCCTTCACTGGAGCGTTGCTTCCAGCAAACTGCAGACTTCTACAAGGCATCCCACGCCAAAGCCCAAAAGACAAAGCAAAAGAAGAAGAAGGGTGTCCCGGACAAGTGGGCAATCAGTCCCATCTTTGACAACAACCACCCCATCCGGCCTTGGGGACTAGGTTCCATCAACAAACCCTCTAGCCTCTTGTACAAGCTCTCGGGCCAGACGGTCCGCACACCGGGCCTGTACAGGCCGACGGACCCCAAGACCAAGCTCGACGAGGCTGGGTTTCTCCAGGACACCAATGAGCGTATCCACAGTACGGTGCGTATTCGTCTGGCGTGTCAGGGTCTTGGTTTGAACGACAAGACTGTCTGGGACTGTCCGTCGCTGCTGAAGAGTTGGAAGGTGAAGCGTACACAGGAAAAGTACCAAGATCCTGTGCCATTTCATCCCGGCTGGGACCCAGAGGGTGAAGAGGACGACATGGGAGACCCTAATGGCTGGAGTAAAGGTCGATGGGTTTGGGAGTATATGGGTAGCGAGAGTAATGCGCCGACTGACAAGAGGCAGCGGATCATGGTTGAAGAGCCACTGGGTCCATATGAGCGGCATCTACTGAGACTTTCAGCAGGTTCGCCGAATGTATTCCATTTCTCGGATACAAAGGAGGGCTGAAGGTAATGGTGTGGCGTATAAGTTGGTGTTTGGGTATGGGTTGCTGAGACTTGAGTAGCTGCAAGTGTCTTGGGCTTGTTTCTCTAATGATGAGTTAATATACCATCTGGATGTGATGATAATACAGTGGATTTTTCTGATTTGAAATAAATTTACATGGAAGAAAGCAATTGTTTGCTCTTCATCAATATGAGGCACCTCTTGGCTGGTGAGGTCACGTGCTTTCGCGATGCGATGGCGAACTTCAGTTTTAACGTCACTGCCTTGACCTTTGTCTTCTCCAACCTTGCACAAACCCACGATCCACAAAATGTCCGACTCCAAAGCAGCGGACCTGCTGCAATACGCGCAGGAGTACGCCTCGAAAGATGTCGACATCTACGACCTCTTGGGCGTCGACGCCCTCACTCCAAAAGAAGACATCCACCGCGCGTGGCGAAAGCGATCATTAAAGTACCACCCCGACAAGGCTGGCGACAATTTCGATGCCGAGAAGTGGCAGCTATTTGAGCGTGCCCGCGATGTCCTCTCCGACCCAGCTGCCCGCGCCGCCTACGATGGCGCCATCAAGGCTGCGCTGCTGCGGAAGCAGGAGCGCGAGGCTATGGACAAGCAGCGCAAACACTTTGTCGACGACCTCGAGGCACGCGAGAATGCCTGGAAGCGCCAGCGCGACGAAAAGGAGCAACGAGAGAAGGAAGAAATTGAGAAAGAGAGAGCACGACTCTTTGAGCAGCGGCGCATGCGCGAGGAGGAAGAGAAGCGACAAGCTGATGCTGCGCAAGAGATAGAGGATCTTGCCGAAGCGCGACGCCGCCTAAAGGAAAAGAAGGAAAAGAAGAAGCAGGACGAGGCGAGAGAAAAGTTTCTGCGCAAGTCGCGAAAGGCCGCTGAGACTTCCGACGGGGCAAAGACTTCTGAGCCACTCAACGGTGTCATGAACGTGCCAGGAGATTTTTCGATGGACTTTGGAACAGAACGGAGACTCTACTGGGAACTCGTATGCGATAAGCTACGCGCCGTTCAAGCAGTCAGGAACATACAAAAGGGAAACGTGACGACTGAGGAATACGACGAAGCAGAGAAGGGTCTGCTCGAAGCGAAAAGGAGGATACACCAAGCCGAAGTCAAGTTTGCTGAACAGGCATCAGTTCCATGACATGAACGCTGGACAAAAATGGGATACGGAGTTTGATCGGTAGTTCTCAATACACCTGGGCGGCGTTTTGTGTCTTTAGGCTAATGCTGAGTTTTTCTAGAATCATGACTCTTGGTCAAGTCGCAAGATCTTGATGGCATTCATCCCCAAGATGGCCCTATAGTCCTCCGTGTCCTGCCCAACCGCCTGGGCAGCAGCCTCTGCGTTCAAGCCGACGCTCTCCCACTCTCCCTGCTCATCGCTTTCCAGAGGCGGGAAGAAGGGGTGATCGGTGCCAAACATTAATCTATCCGCTCCACTGGCTTGAATTGCGGCACTGAGTCCAACTTTTGAGTAGATGACGGCATCGAGGTAGATTTGTTCCTTGAGAACCTGCCAGACTGTTCGACGGTCCTTGGTCACTTTGCCTTCGCGGACGAGCTGGCCATCGTGCATGATGCAGCTCTCGATTCTTCCAGCGAGGAAGGGGAGAGTTCCACCACTGTGAGCGAGGATCATACGTAGATCCGGGACCTTGTCAAAGATGCCTGCTAGGTACATTCTCGTCACGGCGATGGTGGTTTCCATAGGGAAGCCGAGAGCCAGAGGAAGAACATGACCATACTCGGCGCTTTGAGGACCCCAGACGTCGTTTGGGAGACCGTAGTGCGGATGAAGGAAGATGGTCAGATTGTTTTTGGCGAGTGCTTCAAAGACGGGCAGCAAAGCAGGATCGTCTAGTCCCTTGCCAAGTCCAGATGTGCCCAGGATGACTCCGCGGCAGTACTTGAGTTGTCTGAGATGTTCCATCGAGGCCAACACTGTCTCAAGCGGCGCCGACAAAGGGAGAGTACCAAAGAAGAATAACCTCCCCTGGTGCTGACCGCACATGCTCGAGAATTCCTCATTGACAGACTCTGCTATGGCACCCGCCTCATCGGGATGTAAAAAGTCCAGCCACGGATTGGCGAGGGAGATGACAGAAATGTCAATCTTGTGAGTATCCATGAAATGGATCTTTTGCGCAAGAGATGCATAGTGAGACGAGAGAGGTCGACCTGGAGGCTTGGCTTCGACATTGTTTGTGGCTTCTTCAAGCGCCTCTACCTCTGCCTCCAAGAGGATGAGTCTGGGATCTGCCGCTTGGGGAAACTTGCGGACAAGTGGGATAGAAGAGCGGGATTCGAGGATGCGGATGTATGAGGGAGGGTACATGTGCGTGTGGATGTCCACCACGCGGATAGAGGACGACATGGTGTTGAATGAATAGGACAAGGCAGTGTATGGTCTGTGATGTATGATGTATGTCGAGCTTTATCTTTGAGGTGTCGGAGGAGGCCGAAGAAGCGTTATCGGTACTTATGTCTCATACTGCATCCCCCTCATCTGCAATGCACGAAAGACCCTCATGTAGCGGCATACTACGTAGTAGATACCAAATGAATCCAAGCATCTAGTAGCACCGGCCAATCCCTCCAGGTAGGCAGGTGGTATTGTGATCCATCCTGTACTCTCGACGTATCCGGCAAAAAGCCACCCCCGCATCTTCCCCTCCAAGGTTATCATGACTCCTGGTCCTATCGCTGCTTATCAGTCGGCGACACCCGAGGCACGGGTGTTTGTACCGCATGCGACACTTTTCTCGCGTAGCGATCATTGGATGTTTTCGTTATGTGAGGCTTTGTCCTTTGTGGTCTGGCCCTTTGATGGCTGCTGGTTGGGCGTTGAAAAGGGTGAGACTTCTGCACCCGGTGAAGATCAATCTGGTTCCTGTATTTTTTGTCCCTTTTTACCCAGATCTAAACTGTTTGAGATCTACTCTTCAGTATCGAATCGTATTATTTTATCTATCTATAGCGACTAGCCTATCTCATCATGACTTCGGATGTCGCCGTGAGCAAGGAGGGACTCTCCATTCCCGTAGGTGTCACCACACACAGATCGTCATCATTCAGCTGACCCATCCAGCTCATCGACTTCTCCCTCTTCCTCAAAGGATCTCCTTCAGAGCGCAAAGACGCAGCCAAGGCTATCCTCAATGGATTTCAAACTGCTGGTTTCATCTATCTCAAGAACCATCATGTGCCAGCTGAAAGCCTGAAGCGTGCTTATTCACTCTCCGCTAAATTCTTCGATCAGCCAACGGAGAAGAAGCTGAAAGTGAACTGGACGACACCAGAAGCCAACCGAGGATACTCTGCTCCTGGCCGTGAGAAGGTCTCCCAGCTCAAGGACATCCGCGAGGTGGACAAGGTTCGCAACGCAGCCCCAGATCTCAAGGAGAGCTACGAGATTGGACGAGATGATGAACCTGGACACCCTAACCAGTGGCCTCAAGAGGAGGGTGAGATTGTCGGTTTTCGCAATGACATGCTCGAGTTCTATCACCAGTGCAAGGACCTCCACGTCGAGGTCATGAGAGCCATCGCCGTGGGCATGGGACTTGACGAAACGTTCTTTGACGGGTTTACTGATGTCGGCGACAACACTCTACGACTGCTTCACTATCCTGCTGTAGAGTCCGACGTTTTCAAGAATAACCCACTGACTGTGCGAGCTGGCGAGCATAGTGTAAGTGTTGTGTTTACATGTCTGTTGACTCGATTGTTGACACTTTTAGGACTATGGCTCCATCACTCTCCTTTTCCAAGACAACCGTGGCGGACTTCAAGTAAAGAGTCCAACAGGACAGTTTGTCGATGCCACGCCCATCGAAGGCACTGTCGTCGTCAACGCTGGCGATCTCCTCTCACGCTGGAGCAACGACACTATTAAGAGCACCATCCACAGGGTTGTAGAGCCACCGCGAAAGGAGTCTGACTCTTACCCACCACGGTACAGCATTGCGTAAGTATCAAGGCTCAAGTACGTGAATTAAGCTGATGGGACATAGGTACTTTTGCAACCCCAACTTTGAGAGCTACATTGAGGCTCTTCCTGGTACTTTTGCGACTGAGCAGGGTAAGAAGTACGAGGGCATCAAGAGTGGTGACTATCTGGTACAGAGGTTGACTGCGACTTATTGAATGAACACTTGGGAAGGGGTTACATTGGATACCTATCATGTGTTGGTTTGGTAGGGATACCTAAGTAGGCAGTGTAGCTAAATTGAGTACAAGAACATTGCCCTATATGAGTTTCAACTCTTTCTCCGGGTATACGCTCTACTCCCTTATGTATATGGATTCATTGGAAATTGGGGCCATAGTCCCTACGGGAAGACTAAGGGGAATTTGCAGATTTAGCTCCTCCAGTGTGACCCCTCCTGCCGGAGCTTGTGGTTGATCCTTGAGCTGAGGTTAGATGCCATACCTATCGCGCGACTGTGCCACTTGCCCACCAAGTCTTTACAGTTGTTACTGTTCATCACACACAATGCCTTGTGGTTTTCTTTCATTCCGCCAAGTGCTAGAGCCGAGGCTGCTACGACGCCCCTGGACTTACCATCCCTCGACAGGCGCATATCGACCTTGAGGGAATGGTCCTTGACTCCAAGGTTCGACCTATCCGCGACTGTCTTCCTCAAGACTGGCCAGCCGCCATCTAAAACGGTCAGTCACCTTCGTCCATCTAGCCGCTAATTGAACATACTGACTCTTATTTTAGGCATGTACTTCAGCCCTGGGCGTGAGCTTGTTGAGCATGCCATCAAGTTCTCACAGCGTCAAGTCAAGGGCAAGGTGAGCCTCGTCGCCTATAAGGGATGCGCGTACGTTGTTGGACGATCCAGTGAGACCTCCATCCTCTACTCTGCCGATGAGAGCAGCATGGACACTCTGGACATGAACTGGACCCCCTAAGACACGACAGGCTTCATTGCCATTCAGGCTATCCGCCTCGAGAAGTACGGTGCGAGGAATATCAAGGACGGCAAGCCCCTCGTCCGTTAGAGGGCATACTCGGCATGACGGGCTTCAAGAGGTTTCGCCATATTCATGTAGACGGCGATAATTTGCAGGGCTCAATGCCCGCTATGCGATAGTTCATTCTTGCGTTTAGGAGAAAAACCCAAAACAAAATATGGATGCTATTCTGATTGTCTTGCTGTTCTATCTGCAGTCTTCGTACTCATCAAGGGGGTAGAATAACTCGGTCACCTAGTAAGACGGTACTCTTCCCTCCGGGCAATAGATCGTAGTTCCGTCTACCAGCAGCACCGGCCTCCAACTGGCGTCTAGGTTCGGGGATCTCGTTGTCGCGTTTAGGTCTTTCCGGCCGCAGGTTATGATGACCTCATTGCTGAAATGAAAGTATGGAGTTGCTCTTTAAGATGTAGCTTAAATGCCAGGACTTGCATATGCACTAGTCACTATTATGGTGCTATAAGAAGGAAAAGATATCATATTCAGAGACAGGCAAGGCAGCTATCAAGAAGACCGACTGCCAAAAGTAATAGAGATAGACATCTACTCCCTATGATAGGAAATAAGATGTCGACAAACAGAAAACTCCAATCTGGCTACAACGGGATAGGTAGCTGTCGGAAAGAAGAACCCCAAGTACCGCGCCCACCTTCCACACTCTTCTATTCTTCTTCTCTCTCTTCTTTTTTTATTTTTTTTTTTTATTTTTTTTATTTTTTCCCAAGAGGACCGAGCGGAGTGTGGTTCATGGAGATCACAGAGGGACGGTCTTGACACAGCCTTTGACCTCTGTCTCTACATCCGGGCCAAAGCCGGACATGACGAGAACGGCGAGAGCTGATCCGGGGAGCAAGCGGAAGAGCATCTCCCGAGGACTCAAGCCTGTAGCGAAGCCAATAGCCAATCCCAACGCGATGCCGCACACGAGAAACACATCGACGTATTTCTTCTGGTGTTGAAGATCGTACAGTATGCCGGTCGAGACGCAATACAGAGATATGGCGACAAGCGTTGCGATCGTGTTGGAATCTTCGGCCGAGAAGCACTCGAGGCTCCGGTTTCCCTTTGATACAGTTAGCGAGAAACCCCTATACGTGACGGATACGGGCCTCCGCTTACCCATTTACCCAACATCCAACTGTGCTCTCCTCCCTGAGAACAGCTGTCCGCGCAGTATAACACTGCAGCAGACGCCGCCCCGACCATGGCTGTTGCTCCAACTATCTGGTACAGACGGCGACGGCTGGCAGAGCCCGATGTTTGCAAAGGTGGCATCGATGACAGTTGCAGCATTTCCACATGCGTATCCCTGTGTTGCTCATGATACATTCGAGTGTCGTCCACAGCACTCTTGGCCGTAAATGATGGAAGATAGTCTACCAGACAGCTTTTTCGGGATAGAATGTACTTCCTACGTCTTGGTCAATCAAGCTCAGGCGATCTGAGAGTATGGGTGTACCAGGAGGGTGAATCTCGTCGAATTTCTTCTTTGGCTTGAGGAATAGTATCAAGTTTGCGAAATGATCGTGACTGCCTAGGCAGTCGTGAAGAGCTAGTTGACCAGGAGAATTTGTTGTGAGCAGCCTTGGGGGAGTGGTCCGCACCCCAAGGCAACTAGGAGCTGCAAGGCAACCGGTTCGATGCAAGATAATGAAAGTGAGGCTCTCAATGAGGCCTCCCGTAAGCCATCCGAAGAAACATGCACTCTGGCCGGGCGTATCCGCCTCAAAAAGGCAACTTGTAGTTAGGTACTTGGTTCGCCAGGAGGACAGCGAACCTGTAAAGCCCATGTTTTGTATGCTTATCTGAGAGGACGTGTTATTGCCTTTGCAACCTCAACCCTTAGGTGAAAGAGGCCATCTGGACAAGCTTCACGGAAGCTGATCGCAGGAAGTGGGTATATGTTTACAAACCTGAAAGGAGATCGTTCTAACTTGATAGTTTTTCCTTCATCGCTAGTCCTCCACCTATCGATCTCGACCTCTGCGAGATGTCAACACTCCGCGATGACCCCGAGCCAAAGCCACTCGATGGTCTCGGGCCAACACATCCCAATGATAGGGAATTAGGGGATATCACTGCTATCCAAGTTGAGATGGGGCACAATGTCTACTACGTGAGCAACAATGCCTGTGTAATACTGAAGGTTACAAGACCGTTGACATCTCTCCCAACTAGATCAAACACGATCATGTGGGAGATGCGGTGCAAACCGTACGCTCCAACTACGACCTGAACAACGGCGAAACGTGTCGAGTCTTGTCCCCCCCAACACTCAACGGCTTTTGGCGGTTGGAGAAGCTCCCTCGGAAACTTCTCGGCGGAGCACTGGTCTCGTTTGGTTTGATTCCGGCTGTTCATTCAGCCTGGACTTTATCAAGAGGGTTCCGACTCGCTTCGGGGATGGCATCGACCATGACGGCCATGGCTGTCGTGCCTCTGCGGACGGCGAACCGTATTCCTCAGGCAGCATGGATTGCGTTAGTGGACACCTCGATACATAGCTCATGAAGCACCTAGCTAATTCGAAGCATCTAACATCATAGTACATACGTTGCCTGGGCGCTTTGCTTTTCCATCTATGTCTGGCTGCAACTCATCAACATCCCTCATCGACCACGAGACAAGAGGACAATGCAAGTATGAGCCTGTAGATCAGGGGAACTAAGCTGACCAATATCAAAGCTACATCTTCACGGTAGCGATGGCCTCGCTTCACTTCACCATTGGCCTTTCCCAAGGCGCCGAGTCCATCATGGAGGGTGCTGCCTTATTCGCGCCCATTGTCTCGACCGCCAGCGCTTACCTCATGTCACTGCTCATCACAATCAACTGGAGGGAGGCAGGGCTTGTGGTCTATGAGCTGGCGTAGCTGGCATGGCCAAGGGTGGAGTGTTCGCCGGGCTCTTCAGCAGTTCAGAGATGCGTTTTTCTCCCCTTGGCCCACGACTCGCTTTCTTGATTTCTCAGCATAGCATGGATACATGTTTGCATATGTTACTTCAACGGCCGGCTTAGTCCCCGGTGTTTTTCTGTTTGTTTTTTTTTTTTCTCTTCTTGTTAGGGTTCGGTGTTTTTGTTGTTTTACTCTATTTTATGTTATTCTGGAGAGGCTTACGGCTCGATAGCCAATGGAGGTGCACAACAGCCCGCACACGACCCGCCTCGAGGCCGGGAGCGATTGCGGAGGCAGTTGTCGCGACGGATACAGGCGGAGAGGAAACGTGAGCAATTGGAAGATAAAAGTCATGATCCTGTAAGGACAATAGGACAGGAGGGACTGCACACTTACTACTGAGTTGGGGAGCTTCTAACGAAGGAATGCTCTTACAGTAACTAAGGAAGATACATTACATACCTAGCGGGGGACAAGAAACACCGAACTCGCATTTCGAGGCCTGTGGCTGAACCAGCTTCGGTGTTTTTTGTCCTCCGCTGGCACACCAGGGGACAAGATCCCCACCTCGATGAATGACAAAGAAAGGATGCTTTCCCTTCATAACTACCTAGCCTAAACCCTTGAGAGTGACCTAGTTAGAGCTCCTTGTTTGGTCAAGGGCTCGAAGAAGCGATGTTGGGTAGTCTCTGAGCCACCCAACGGAAATAACACAGCCGTAACATAACTGGAGCCTATATCAAAGATTCTATGACACAACAACTAGAGCTCCTTGCAAGCTGATGGGATGGATAGGTAGTTACTCTTGTAGGAGAATATCCGTTGAATTATAGCGGCATCTTTGAGGTCGGCCGAGGTTCCATCAGACCCACTTCTCTCCGAAGCTCTACAAACTAGTCCAAAATAGGAAATTTGGACATTGAATTGAAGGTGGCATTCTCAACATTCATCCCCAGCACTCTCACCTTCAACCTCGCGATCTCTGTTTCCAAGTCTCGTTCTCCCGCCTCAATCAACCCCTCCCAAGATGGCCGCCGACGCCCCCGCCGCGAGGCCCAAGAAGCAGGCCTCGTTCCTCAACAAGGCCTATCTCGTCCTCTACAACTTCGTCTCGACCGTGCTCTGGGCGACTGTCCTCGGCCGCACAATCTCACTGTTCATCCTCTATGGACCCGAGTTTGTGTATCCTTATGCCGGCGAGTTTACAAAGTGGACGCAGACGCTGGCTGGCATGGAGGTTCTACACTCTCTGCTCGGTAATTCCCCTTCCCTACACCACGAAAGCTCAAGGCTAATATTCACAGGCGTCGTTCGCGCTCCTCTTGTTACGACCCTCATGCAAGTCTCGTCACGCTTCCTCCTCGTCTGGTGCATCGTCGACGTCTTCCCCTACCTCGCCCAGTCGCCCTTTTACTCTTCCATGCTGTTCGCCTGGTCCGTTACCGAGATCATCCGCTACTCCTTCTTCGCCCTCACGCTATCGGGTTTCCAGCCTAGGCTCCTGACCTGGCTGCGGTACAACACCTTTTTTATTCTCTACCCCATCGGCATCTTTAGCGAGTGCACCCTCATCTGGCTGGCTACCGAGCCTGCCGCTGAGCTGGGTGATCTGTACAAGTGGGCTCTTTATGCAATCTTGGGCATCTATGTTCCTGGTGAGTGGATCCGGATATTATTGCTGAAGAGAAAGTTGGTGCTGACTGCGAATAGGATCCTACATTTTGTACACTCACATGATGGCCCAGAGACGCAAGGTTATGCGCAGCCTCAAGGCCGAGAGCGGAAAGGCCCAGTAAAGTAGAACAAGCAAATAAAAAGGAGGTGGATAAAAAGGAGCGATTTCGAGTCTGGGATAGAAACTTCACATGCATTAAGAAGCTCTGTGCAATTGTATAACAGGGATGCCGACAGAGCCCAAGTTAATAAAGTCTAGAAAATAGAACCCAATCTAACTAGGAAACGAACACTCTTGAGCGATTTGTTCAAATCAAGGGAGCCTCCTCGACAGGTGCATCCTCAATCATTGGCTTCTCCTCAGCACTTGTCTCGTACCATCCATTCTGAAGCCACTGCGCGATCAAGTCTGTAGCATCCTGTGCTAGCTTGTCGTACCCTGGGTTCTCCCTGGGAGTAAACATGTCTAGTAATCGTTAGTCCATCAGTGTGTCCGGTTCGGATCATGGATAACTCACGCATATGCGCCCCCGTCTCGTCCGTCGCCTTGTCATTGATGGCCTCTTTCCATGTCCCTCCTGGCTGCTTCTTGGGAAGATTGCAGAACGTCCGATCCGGACCGAGTACTGTTCCAACTACGTTGGTCTGCTTGGGCGGAGCTGCCTTTCCAAGCCTGGTGTATAGGTTGGCGAAGCCCACATCTAGTTCTTCTCGAAGCTGTAGGAGAAATGCCACTCTCTTACGGAGCTCCTCTCCTCGAGCGAGACACCCGACAAACTCGAGATGTGACGTTGCCCACGAGAAACCTTCACCCAGATGATCGCGGTTCATCCAGGCTGCCGCACCTCCAGCGGCCACTGCTCCCGCAGCACCCGCGTACATGGCCATCTTGCCCCATTTCCCCCATCCGCCGCCCGATGCTGCCGGTGGAGCCGGAAGAGCACCAGCTGTCTTTGGAGGTGCGGGAGATGTAGAGGGCGAACCGGCCTGCTTGGCACCCCAGAGCGATGCGCCGAGGCCGCTGAGCTGCGAGATGGCGCTGGCAGCCTGCGCCGCATTCGAATACTGGGCCTCGGCACCATGAGCAACAACTCCCGGGGAGATGCCAAGGTAGGGAGTGTCAAAAGCTAGGACACCCTGGATGTATGGAAACATGAGGGCATTGAACGTGGGCGGCTCTGACTTATCGATGCCGTCCTCTGTGTAGATGGGTTTCTCAGAGGCCAAGCTGATGAGCATCTCAGCAGCGACGATGCCACCCATGGAATGTCCGATGAGAATGGTGCGCACAGAAGGCTCTATAGTCGGCGATGGTGTACCAGCCGCGACCTCCATGTCAATGACCTTATTCTGGAGCCTAGATAATCTTGATCAGTAACTGCGATATACATCCTTGGATATTCGGCACTCACCAGTCGCGGAAGCGACTCACGCACTGGCCCAGATCCCCACGAGTCTCATACTTGGGGTACACCACTGCTTCGACATTGATCTTGGGCAGAGCCTCTGCGACGAGATCGCGCAGGTCCTTTGTGAACTGGTAGTCGACACCAAACGTGTCCTCGCCGCCCTAGAATGATAAGACAAGTCAGCCGCTGACATTGCGGGGGAGGGGCAGAGCACTACCACCAACCTTGAAGCCGTGGATGAAACAGAGGAGAAGAGTCTTTTTCATCTTGTCAACGACCCATCCATCTACTTTTGGATTCGGGGTGATGTTGGTTGTCTATTGTCTATTGGTTGATAGGTGCAGATTATATGTAGATGCCACGGTCTGTGTGGCGAATGTTGTATAAAGTAGAGAGATTCAACGGTTGAGCTGCCTGACAGGAATCCACAAGACCAGAGACGGACACACAGACACCTGACCTAGAAACGCCATCCATACAGTACAGCCACCCGCAGCTACAAGTCTCGGCTCATCATCACAGTTAAGCAAGGTAACTTGGTTGTCTCAACTTCTATTACAATACAACTAACTACTTTATCTCTGCAGAAAAGACCAACTTGGCCAGCCCCTTGCGAGCTTGATAACATCTCCAAGACCTCCTCTTTGGCCCTTCCCGCCGAGGAAATCGACCTTGGACGATGACTATCTTTCTTATTTGGTATTTGATTTCCTTCCTCCCCTTCCTTTCGCTTCATCCTTGCTTGGCTTTCATCCTTTCCTGGAATAATGTTTATGTCACCCATCCTGCCCAACGCCGTTGCATATATCATCAAACAGTCAGTCACTCCCCTCGCGATCCCTGCCCAAGCGCCATCTATGGCCGCTCTCAAGAACCAATGCGATCAAATGATTTAGACGCCCTTGTTGTACATTTTCCGCATCAATTTCTCCATCCTCTGGCGGTGTAGGTGTCGATGCAGCACGTCTCTCATTCCTCATCGCTCTGGGCCGCAGTGCTGCCACCGTTCGGTTCCCTGGAGCTGCTCGAAATTAACTTGATCCGCGTTCCGCTGGGCTGTGGTGTGCCGCCGCTTCCTGAGGGGGCCACTGAGCTCTCGTTGCCTCCCTCTTCAAGCTCTTGAAGCTCGGCATGTGCTGCCATGACTTCTTGATACTTGGTGTTGAAGAATTCCTAAAACGGGTCAGAAATGCATTCACAATCAATCCTCTATCACAATCACTCACTTCCATGATCTTAGCATCCTGGTACAGGATACTTCCATCCTCGTTGTAGGTTTGACAGTTGCGAATCATCAGCTCAATGTCCTTTCGCATCGCGCTCAGGCACGTGTATTCCTCCTTCTTAATCCGTGTCTGAATTTGGTTCATGCAGATGGGATTCTGGATGATGACGTAGTAGTCGGCGTAGTCACGCTTGGGAGGTAACTTGACAAAGGGCCCGATGATGAGGCGCTTTCCAGGATCCGACTCGTCATCCTCTGGTGGTTCAATGTCATCCACTTCCAGAGTCATCAGAGCCTCATACAGAGTTCGAAGACTCTTCTGCAGCACCTCGCGCTGATGAGGAGGAATACGTGACTCGAGGCTGACCTTGCTGGGGCGACCTTGTGGTCCGCGTCGCTTCTTAGCCGGTGGCTCCTCTCCGTCCTCAGCCTTGCGCTTCTCGTTTTTGCTGCCAGGCTTGCGTCCTCGCTTCTTTGGAGTCTCGATTTCTTCCGTGCTGGCACGACTGGCTGCAGGTGACCCGCCCATCGAGTTGCCTATGGCTTGCCTCTTGACCTTGTTAACTTCTCGCTTGTCCTTGCGAGCCTGTTTACGGGCCGCCGCCGCCTCGGGAGAGTCATCGTCGTCATCCACTGCCATGAGCCACTGCTCTTCCGTGAGACCATCATCGTATTTAACCTTGGTGCGCTCACGAGCTCCACGGCCAAGGACAACCTCTTCCGTCTCCTCCGAGATGGGGTTACTTTCGTTAAGGTAGATGTCGGGCAACTCCTCCTCGCCCATGAGTCGAGGTTTGCCACCTGGCTTGCCATAAGGCGAGACCCTCTGTCTCTCCTCATCCATCTTCTGGAAAAGGGCCATCTCAGCGTCACTGCGAGCCAGCATCATGTTGAGCTCCTCGTCTTCCATCTCATCTTGCTCACCAGACTCGGCCATGTCGGCAGTTTCCAGAAGTGTTCGAAGCATTGCATCACGATCTGTCTCCGACGACTTATTATCGAAGCGACCGGCCTGAATGACCTTGCCATCCATATCCAACTTGAATCTCGCTCGCTCCAGAATCTTCTCTTCCACCGAGTTTGAGCTGATGAGTCGAAGAATTCGGACTTCGTTCTTCTGACCAATACGATGCGCACGATCCTGAGCCTGCAAATCCTGATGGGGGTTCCAATCAGAGTCGTAGATGATGACGGTATCGGCGGTTTGCAAGTTGAGACCGAGACCACCAGCACGGGTCGAGAGCAAGAACATGAAGTACTTGGAGTCGGGTGCATTGAACTCTCGGAGCAAGTCAGAACGCTCGTCAGACTTTGTTGTACCATCCAGTCTGAGATACTCGACTCGCTTGTAACGCAGATAGTCCTCCATGATGTCCATGATGGCAGTCATCTGAAAGAACATGAGGACTCGATGTCCGCTTGCCTGATACTTGGGCAGAATTCGGTCGAGCAATTCAAACTTGCCCGCAGTTCGCCACAGCAGATCGTTGCTGATGCTCAAAGGGTTCATGACGTTCTCGACAACATCAAACACAAACGGATGGTTGCAAAGCTTTCGAAGCTGCATAATCATGTTGCTCAGACCACGAGCACCAGTCTTGCCGCCCTTGCCATCGCTGACAACGAGCTTGTTGTGTGTGACCATCTGCTTGTACAGCTTGGACTGAAGAGCAGAGAACTTGCACTTGATGACCTTTTCCGTCTTGTCCGGAAGATCCTTCTCGACATCCTTCTTCAAACGACGGAGCAAGAAGGGACGCAGGACCTTGTGTAGACGACGAATGACGAGAATTTGCTCTTCTTCCGTAAGCTCCATCTTATCTTGGCCACCGGTATTGGCGAAGGGGGTATTGAACCAATCGTCGAAGGTCTTTGCAGACTTGAAGATGTTGGGCAGAACGAAGTTGAGCATAGCCCACAGCTCGGCCAGGTTGTTTTGCAGCGGGGTACCAGTGAGAATGAGTCGGAAGCGAGTGTGGTAGTATTGTTGGATGGTGGCGCTCAACTTGGAGTTGGAGTTCTTCATTCGGTGACCTTCATCAATGATCATGTGAAACCACTTGATCTTGCTGAGAACGGGTCGATCCTTGATGACGTACTCGTAGGTTGTTAGGAGGACCTGGAACTTGCCTTGGCGGATCTTATCCTGCTGCTGTTTACGAGTGTTGGGGGGGCCCTTGTAGACAATGCGGCTCACAGAAGGCGCCCATCGCTCAAACTCCAGGTTCCAGTTGGTGAGAGTACTGAGAGGAACGATAACCAGGTAGGGTCCGGCCTGTTGCTTTCGCTCGATGAGATAGGTAATCAGACTGATGGTCTGGATCGTCTTTCCGAGACCCATTTCATCAGCCAGGATACCGTTGAGGTTGTTGTTGTAAAGGGAAATCATCCACTGAAGACCCTTGACCTGATACTCCTTGAGCCTTCCACCAACGAGAATGTTGGCCTGCTCAGTAACCTCCTCCCGAATACGATGTGCCACAGCATAGTAGTCGATCTTCTTGTTGCTCTCTCCTTCCTCGTCGTAGTCGCTCTCCTCTTCGATGACTGGCTCATTCTCGTCACCGTAACGCTCAGCAGCCTGGCGTTGTTGGGCCTTAACCGACGACGCCAGCTGGTTGAGGAAGCCATCGGTCTGCCTGAGCAAGTGAGTGATGCGAGTATCCTTGGCTTGGTCAAGCAGTTTGAGGTACGCCTCTTCATCATCAGCCTTGAGGGCCTGCAGACGTTGCTTCGCGTTCCTCTCAATGCGCTTCTGCTCTTCCTTCTCGATGTTGAAGTGCTGCTGGTACATGAGACGTGCCAGCTTGTGCGACTTGGTGCGTTGGGAGGCAGCGGACTCTGTGACTTCTTGTTGGTGGCTGAAGATGGCACGGAGGAAGTCGCTGTGCTTCTTCTTCTCCCGGTTCTCGCGGGCGTCACGTTGCTGCTTCTCGAGCTTCTCGGTGATGCGAGCCTCACGAACATTCTGCTTCTTCATGCGACGGTAGTTGGACCTGTTGGTAGTCATGGCGAGGTTGTCATAATGCATCATCTGACGGCCAATCTTGTCCCGGAGTGCCCGTTGCTTAGCATACAGCGCAATGCTCTTCATCTCGATAATTGCCTTGCGCTTGAGAGTATCATCGGCCTCCAGGTTCTCTTTGGAAGAATCCCAATGAGCCAGATCACCAGGCAGGTTCTTCAACTCGGCGTATCGCTGTCTCATCCTATTTGAGACGACAACTTCCCGTTCATATCTCAGGTGGTCGAAGTCAATCCCGGTGGGGAAGACGCCCGGAATAAACCATCGGTTCTTGCGTTGCGAATGATCAAAGTATTTGATAGAGGAGCGGATCATGCTAGTGCCGTAGGGAGATTTGACCGTCTTAAAGGTGTGCGCCTTGGGAGCCTGCGAGCTCTCGTCTTGTGTGTCGGGCTCAGGGCCATCTTGCGAGGCCTTGCCGGCATCAGGTCCAGGCTGGCTAGGCTTGGCGGGCTGTGTTCCCTGAGGAGCGTCGGCAACGGCAGCTTGTCTGCGTTGACGCTGGTTGAAAATGGCTTGTTGCAGCTGTGCAGAAACACCGGCGTTTTTTCCGAGGAGCTTGAACGCGTGGATCTGCTGCCTCAGGAGACCGAGCTGCTGCTGAGTGAAGTGGTTCGGAGTCGACGCAGTTGATGGAGAGGTACCTGCGGAGGCTGGCGTCGAGGTATTCTGAGTCGGCAAGGCCGATGCGTTGAGCGCGTTGGAAGGAGGTTGCGTGGCTTGGGGAGTGGCCTGTTGAGGACGGACAGGTTGAACACCATTGGTAGATACGCCATTGGTCGCGTTTTGCATTTGCTGTTGTTGTTGCTGCTGTTGTAATTGGAGCTGCTGTTGCTGCTGCAAATACTGTTGCTGGCTGCGGCGCATGTGCTGCTGTTGTTGAAAGTTAATCAAGAACTGCGATGCCTTGATGAATTCAGGATCACTCTGAGAGACGCCTTGGTCTTTCATCTGCTTAAGTTTCTGTCAATGACGCGTCAGTATGGGCAGTAATAAATCAAGATTCCGCGCCAGCATTAATTGACATCTAAAGGGCGCGTCACTAGAATCTCATACCCTGAAAACCTCTTCGGCCTGCTGCTTGGTCATGCCTGCGGGCATAGGCGCGCCGGGGTGCTGGACCGCCGGAGGAGCTTGCACCGACGCCATGGTGGTGATGTGATCGGGGGACGCGATGCCCTTGGACAGTATAAAGAGTAAATATCTCGATGTAGTGACGGCTACCTATGTTGCATGTCGTGCGAGGTATTCGCGGCCGGTGGTCGTCGCGCAAGCCGCCTAGCGTATCGGGGGTTGTCGCGAAAAGGAAAAAAACGTCTTGTTCAAGAAAGTAGGAGCGAAAACGAGCGCGTCGAGGTCGGAACGGAAAGGCAATGGGTGGGAAAAAAAACTTGTCAGGATGGTCGAGGTGAGAGCGACACGTCGTGGAGGGCGCGTGGGACAGCCTTGGCGTGGACCGCGGCCTCAGAGTAAGTAGGAGCGCAGCGAGAGTCACGAGAAAGGACACTCGAGGCTTCAAGAAAGGTCGAGGACTGAAAGGAAAAGTGTGTGATGTGGCGACGGGGCGCGTTTGGGGCCGGTGCCGGGGATCGGGGCGGCGTGCAAATCGCGTGCAACACGGATTTGGCGACTTCTCGAGATGGGAGCCGATGGTTTGAGAGGGCCCTGGCGATTTTTTGGATGCGCGCACTCGCCGGTTGATGATGGGGGATTAGTGAAGACACAGCTGGACAAGATGCGGCGTGATGGTTGGTGCGGTATTGAGGCGGCTGGGCACAGTATTTTTCAGCACGGCCCCCTGCAAGAGGGGACCGCAAGCATGCAGGCTCCAATGGGGCCTGAGGCACCCAGTATTTATGTATTAGATAAGCAATAGAATGCTTCTAGTTGGCTAGTTTGTTGACTAAGATTACAAGCACGTGACATCCCCAAGCACCCTCGCGCTGCTGTCAGGGTGTATTCTCCATGGTTGATGTTGAAGCACAAAGGATATAGAGGAGGTGTCCGTTTGGAAGCGAGATCGTCGCTCCCATTCTCACAAACACTGTGGCTTCGAGCTCCACAAACGGGCGGGTAGGAAAACCAATCCTGCCTGGCCTTGGTTGCAGATTCCTTGAGTGGCTGCGCCCCGGTGCTGTTACGGAATGGCTCAAAGGCATGTTACACGGAGCCTAGAAAAGAAACTTCTTTGGTCTGGACTGTCCGTTTGCTGGACTGTTGTCCCGACGGCAAGGAATTTGTCAGGATGCATCAGCGCCCTCACCTCTTGAGCCTCTTCTTGTCAGGGCCCGCTTCCTCCTCGTCGCTCAACTCGGCGTACTGAGTCTCAGGCTGCGTCTTACTCCAGGCTTTGGTGAACATGGGATCACTCTTGGCCTTGTCAGCGTACTTTAACAAAGCTTCTCGTGGATCTTCGTGTAGCATGCGCGCAAGTGGGATATTCTCCGCGACATGCTTCTCGTCCGGCTGGTTCTTCTGGAAAGGCGTCTGCTGGGGAATATGCGGTCGTCGTGGATCCTTCGATCGGCCTGATGCGGTAACTCCAGATTTCCTCGATCCTCCCATAGCGCCCGGTGTTATGATAGAATCGCCGGATATGCCAAGGGACTGGTCCATCGTCAATTCGGGGTTGTCGTCGATATGGCGCTTCTTGGGGGCTCGCGACATGACATCTACCGCTCCTCGAGTCGACATCTGGGGGTTGTACAAGACGTGTGTCTCGGCATTAGCTGAACCTGTGATGATTTGGTTAATCTTGGGATGCCAATCCACTGTGATGAGGGGCGATCCAGGCGTTATGGGAGTAACATGTTCCGCACGCAGATTGCCCGGGTTCAGAATATGGAGGTGTCCTGTAACTGAGCCTGTAATAATACTTGTCGAGTTCGGCGCGTATTTGATGTTGCTCGTCGGGTAGTGATCCGAAGTCGAGGGGTGCGAAACCGTAACGAGAGGTTTGGTGAATTTGCGAGTATCCCAGAGCTTGATCAAGTCGTCGCCGCCTCTGGTAACCACCATGCGACCATCTGAAGAAACATCGATGCCGCTGGTCCATGTCTGGGGCTTGTGGGCGTCGCGAATCTCTCCTGCCGGTCGCGAGAAAGGACTGTTGCCGCTGTACATGACGAGTGAGCCATCGAGAGCCGCCGCGACGAGAATGTTGTTGCCTCCCTGTGCTGGAGTTCCCCATGCGACCGCGGTCATCTTGGTACGGCCAGCAGAACCTGCAGTCTTGGACTTGAAAACGACGACATCCCTCTGCTTGCGCTTGTTGTTGATGTCCCAGATTCTGAGCGTGCTATCCGTACCAGCAGTGACGCATAAGTTCTTGTCAGTGGGATGCCATGTCCCTGTTGAAATCTCGGAAATGTGACCCTTGGTGTTGTTCATGTCACGAAGGTACATATCTCCCTTGACAAACTCTGCGATAATGTCACCGTCTCGAGACATGATCTTGGCCTGAGGGTGCGCGGAAACGCAGAGGAAAACACCTCCAGCGAGAGGGTTGAACTCGATATGGTTGATTGGGTGGGATTCGGAGCTCGCTGCTGACGCCTTCGTCTCGTAGGGATCAATGGTTCGAAATGCTCGCAATGTGGTCGGGGTCATGGAAGCAAAATCGTGGAGCTTAATAAAGCAATCTGTCGAAGCGGTCGCTAAACGTCCTCCCGCAGGATCCAGGGAAACAGTGGTTACGGCGCGGTCGTGGGTCTTGAGTACGAGTTCGTGAGATACGGGAAATTCATCTTCGTCGTCAGAATCGTCCGAGTCATCGCTGTCGTCGTCGTCGTCGCTCGAATCCTGCTTCTTCTTGGGTTCCTGGCTCTTCTTGACCTGTCCACTGCTGGCCTCGGGCGCGCTGATGGGCACCGTTCTTCGACTCCGGTCGATCTGGGCTGCGATATCGGCTTCTTTCGACTTCTTGCCAAATGACGTTGGCAGAAAAGCCCTCATGGGATCGTCCTCGGCCAGATCAGGCACCTCGACCTCGAAATCATCGTCGGAACTCATGGCGGGCAGTTCGATTGCCAGACGCCAAAGAGGTGAGGGAAAGAGGAGGAGGAGGTTACGT
>JALLKD010000197.1:0-64039 GCA_023509735.1 Fusarium liriodendri | reverse complement strand
CATCCAGGCCAGGCCCCTCCCCCCCTGGTCCAGGGGAGGCGCGAGAGATTCCGCCCCGGGCTGGGCCTTTGTTGGCACGACTCGTGTGTCGTGCCCCAAATTGCAGCCTCCTCCCCCCAGTTGCTGCGCTACACCAAAAGCTGCTTCTGCATCTCCTTTTCTCTTCCTTCACTCCACCTCACCTCGCCTTCGCTTTGTCTCGCTTCTTCCTCTCATCTCTTTCCTCTTTCTTTTCCTCCCTATACCCTTCGCATCTTGTTGCATCGCCCACCAGTCGTTCCTTTAACCACGACTCGCGAGCATCGTTATCACTGACAGCGGCCGTCCCAGCCAGACCAGCGCGATCCCGACGACCAACGTAAACACCGCGTCGTCTCGTCACGGACCGTTTCATCTCATCATTCAAGCATTTGTTTAGCATCATCGAGGCGACAGCCACACCACAGTCACAATGGGTTGCGGAATGAGCACAGAGGAGAAGGAGGGCAAGGCCCGGAACGAGGAGATTGAGAACCAGCTCAAGAGGGATAAGATGATGCAGCGAAACGAGATCAAGATGCTTCTTCTCGGTATGTTTCCTATCCACCCATTCGACCGCATCGCCGGCGACGACGCCTCGATCAATCTTCTCGAATGCGAACAGCTTCTAACCTGTCGCGTCAGGTGCCGGTGAATCCGGAAAGTCTACCATTCTCAAGCAGATGAAGCTCATCCACGAGGGTGGCTACTCGCGTGATGAGCGAGAATCCTTTAAGGAGATCATCTTCAGCAACACCGTCCAGTCAATGCGCGTTATCCTCGAGGCCATGGAGTCGCTCGAGCTTCCTCTCGAGGATCAGCGCATGGAGTACCACGTCCAGACCATCTTCATGCAGCCCGCTCAGATCGAGGGCGACGTTCTCCCCCCAGAGGTTGGCAGCGCCATCGAGGCTCTGTGGAAGGATCGTGGTGTGCAAGAGTGCTTTAAGCGATCGCGAGAGTATCAGCTGAACGACTCGGCTCGATAGTATGTGCTTGTCCCAATGACCCCTTGCGCTTCGCTAACCGTGAATAGCTACTTTGATAACATCGCGCGAATTGCGGCTCCCGACTACATGCCTAATGATCAGGATGTCCTCCGGTCGCGTGTCAAGACCACTGGTATCACCGAGACCACTTTCATCATCGGTGACCTCACCTACAGAATGTTCGACGTCGGTGGTCAAAGATCCGAGCGAAAGAAGTGGATTCACTGCTTCGAGAACGTCACCACCATCCTCTTCCTCGTCGCCATCTCCGAGTACGATCAGCTTCTGTTCGAAGATGAGACAGTGAACCGAATGCAGGAGGCCCTGACCCTCTTCGACTCCATCTGCAACTCGAGGTGGTTCATCAAGACGTCCATCATCCTGTTCCTTAACAAGATCGATCGCTTCAAGGAGAAGCTGCCTGTCAGCCCCATGAAGAACTACTTCCCCGACTACGAGGGTGGCGACGACTACGCTGCGGCGTGCGACTACATCCTGAACCGTTTCGTCAGCTTGAACCAGCACGAGACTAAGCAGATCTACACTCACTTTACCTGCGCAACCGATACCACCCAGATCCGCTTCGTCATGGCTGCCGTCAATGGTGAGTTTTTCTATGCTTCAAATCACGATCCTCTACTAACGCGCTACAGACATCATCATCCAGGAGAACCTTCGTCTCTGCGGTCTCATCTAAATGATTTATTTTTCTTGCTGTCACAAAAACACGAATACCCTCGATCTTAATAACGACACTGCTTAGATGGGCCACGGGGACATGGCTCACGATTTCTTCACTGTACTCGTCATACCATTGGGCCGGAAGCTCAGGGCAGACGGCGCGGCCTTTGTCGACGCTTGTTTCTTATCGCCCCAACCATCACGCCAGATATAGTACTTTTTTGGCTGCGCCCCAGGTCGACCTTGGTTCCCTTTCTTTGTAAGGATTTTGCGGGCTGATGGATGGGAGTTGCTTTGTACCACAAAACGTCTTTTTTTTTTTATTAGGGAGAAAGAATTGAAGACCGCTGGACCACAGAAGATGGGGCCGCGAAGGCCAGTGGACACGGCCGCCCACGGACTGCCGAGGGAGATGAAGCGAGTGATGGAGTGAGGGATGAAAGGGGGGGCCGCCAGAGAAGCATGAAGGACGATAAAGAACTGATGGGGCCTCTATTTGCATCTGATCAGTATGGGCGATGGAGGATGGTGGTCATCTACTTTGTTTAATTACGAAACTCTTTTCCTACCACGCTTTGACTTGTTTGACTGAGTTGATTGTGATATTGCGCTCGCCTTTCTAGTGTTGTTGAGTTACTTTTTGGCCTCTGGTTTTTTAGTATTTGAAACAGCCACACCGCCTGTTGCGAAATTCCTACATGTCATGCCGTCTTGCTTTTTCCATGTCGACCATGGGTTCACATGTTTCTTTTGCGGTCTTCTCCTAGTGTCTGTTTTCCCAGGTGCTTGTTGGACAAAGTGATGACACGAAGAGAATCAACCCTGGAAGGTGGGTTTCCCACGAACTCGTTCAAGGTGTGCGGCCGGAGAAATGGTCCGAGACCATAGAGAGACATGGGATCTTGTCATATTGGATAGATTCGGATCGCTGGGCTGCTTTGATCGTCAACCTTGACCGGTTGCCGTTTTGGTGATGGGATGTCTTGGAAGATGGATGTCATGTGACTTTTCCCGTCCGACAGTTTGGTAAACACAACATTTCACGAATTGACCATGTCTAGATATTAAGAGTCATGATGAAAGTGGATTCATGTCTAGATGTGCAGAGTTATGATGAAAGTGAATTCATGTCTATAGTCATCACGCAGGAGATAGAATAGCAACCTCCCATGTACCTTGATCTCTGACCTCGAGACCGAATGCCCATTCACATGTCCATCAACCCTCTTGTTGTGATTTGTGATTTGTGTTCTCATACAGTATTATACATAGCATCCACCTCCGTCCTCGTGTTACAGTGTCATTAAAATCCCTGGTCTACATTCCATGGTATAGTCCGCGTCCGGTTGATCCAGATACAACGAATTAAAATAAAATAAAAAACAGGTCCAGACAGATCCAAAAGATTCTCCAGTGTGGTCCAAAGGGAGTCCGGGTCCATGTTAAACATCCAGAGAAATACAAACCTTGATTTTCGCATCCTTGGGGTCGCTTCCAATTGTTAATCTGAGGGTTGAAATGACGAATCCATATGCAAAGGCTGTCCATGCTTGGTATGTTGGTACGTAGGTGGTAGGTATGACCTCAATGGGTAGGGAGTTGAACGGATCCGATGAAGGGCGAGGAATCTACTCGAGCCCGGAGAAAATAGGAAAAGAAGATTAGGAAATTGAATGCAAAATCAGTTGTGGCAGGTAGGGTGATGGCTCAGCCTTGTGAGCGAATGTTCTCGTACAGGATGCTTCATCCAAGGTGTAAGGTGTGGGTACTTCAACAAGAACTTGTCAGTGCCTTGACAGGCGAGGAGCACCTCTGAACTCAGACGGACGGATTCCGGCTCCTCTTTCTCTAACAGTCGAGTTGGGTGGGATATAGAGAAGCCAAAAGCTACTGTACCTGTGTGGTCTGGTTAGGAGGAGGTTGGTGCAGGAACAGAAGGACTATGAACTTACCAGTTCTTTACCTTGTCTTTTTTTTTTTTGGGTCTTTTTTCGTTTTTTGTTGTAGGTTCTTACCTTGACGGCTCGTTGCCACTGTCCGCAATGCAGTCGAAAGGGCGTCACTTGACAGTGATGGCTTGACAATGATAGCAAGCTGTGGCCGCTTTCAACGGAGGCAAGACACTGCGGAGCATCCGTTCAGTGAGGGTGAGGACTAATGATACTCGGTATCATCCGAGCGGGGGTTGCCCATGCTCTCGTCCGATGCAGTAGGAGGTGTATCACGGTCGTGTTCCTCATTCTGCTCTTCAACGATGCGTCCCTGAGTCTCCTGGTAAAGACGCTCCTCGGCCCTGCCCTCGGGGGTCTGAAGATACTCTTCAAACTCAGCAATGCGCATTCCGAGTTCCTCGGCAGCTGATTCGATTCTTGCAATGTGTCTGTCTCTGCGAGACAGTGCAGTGACATCTTTCATGGCCTGCTTTACCAAATGCCCGGTTGGTGCAGCCAAGTTCTAGTTGCTGGGGTTCAGTCGGGAAGGAAGGGTGTAGGCGGGAGGGGAAGGTTGGGGGGTAGAAGGTTGATGCGCAGGTTGAAGAGCGTTGTTGAATGAGGTTGTCTGTGACACCGGCAAAGATGGGAGTGAGGGCAAATAGGTAGGTTGCTGGGCAGACGAGATCATGGGCAAAGGTGACGTCTGAGGAAAAGACGAGGATTGCTGGGAAGGGGAAGCCTGTGTGAAAGACAAGGTGGGTTGAGCAAGGGTAGCAGAATCTTGCATCATGTTGGGGAGCAAAGCCATGGCATTGGAGCCCGCGTTCCAAGCAGGGGTAGGAGCAAAGGTTGCGTTGGCTTGGTTGGTTTCTGATAGGAGTTGTCATGTTAGAATTGGCTCAAAGACAAGGCCCAAAGCGATGAGCGAAGGTGGTTGCTTGACTTACCATGAAAGGTGCATCGTGAGCCGCTGGCGTTGAACCAACAGTTGGTGCAGCTGCCGCACAACTGACCCTCGAGGATGACACAATGATGCCAAGGACCGTGTCCCTTGGCGCAGTTCTTGCAGGCTCTTCGGACAGGCACACCAGTGACATAACCGAGGAGGGCCTCGACGTTGCTACGACGCCCCATGTTGAGGCTGGTCTCAGGTCGGCGCTGAACTGGCTCCCGCATAGCGAACTCGGTGGCCAGCTTCTTGCATAGCGCTGTGTCGATTCGAATGCTCATACCATAGATTCGATAAGCGATCTGTCCGGCAGTGCGGCCTCCGAAAGGAAGGGCAAAGCCAGTCAGGTTCGGCTGAGGCAAGGCCCACGAAGGGATCTCCTCACCGTCTTCGGTGGTATGGGTCTGAGACCCGGCAAGTTGAAGCGAGGTCGTAGGAGGCATGGAGGAGCCACCAACGGGCCCGCCGTTGTTGAGATTAGCAAGAGTGAGGTCATCAGGAAACTGGAGATGATCCTCGGGGAACATGTCCATTCCCAACCCATCGAAATGAGAGGGCGATAAGAGACTGTCAGTAAAGCTACCAACCTGGGGATTCTGCAGAAGGAGAGCGTTGACGTCCTCGAGAGGTCGAAGCCGCTCACGATCCGCACGAAGCTCTCGCTGTTCCGGAGACTCGGAGTGCTGTCGAGAAACACTCAGGCGAGCTGAGGCTTGGCGAGTAGAGCGCCGATGCGCAGGGACGCGTCTGGAAGTTCTGATTTTCGGCATCGTCCAAAAGATGATTCTGATATCAGAGATTCAACTAATAGAAGAGGCTTACACAGAGCGATCTTGGAGGGTGAGAAATAGAAGAGTAGGTGGTGTGGTTTTAGATCGTGAGTGTGTGGTGACAGGGTCAGACGGTTGGTTGCAGGTGTTTGGCGGGTGGGAAATTGTGGGATCAACAAGGGCTCGGGGCGTGAGCGAGGAAACGGAGGCCCGTGCGTTTGGATTAGGGCACAGTGCCCATACGCGCCAGGTTCCTCTTCACACTATACGCGTCGTGGTGCATCTGAGGTTGGCCTGAGGTGGATGTGATATGCAGGGATGTGATAGTGGAGTGGGTTGTGCAGTCGGGATGGGCTGCATAAAGAGCCGAACCAGTTATGAAGTCGAGTCCATCCAGCACAAGAGCTGTGTGTTCAATAGAGGAAGGAATTAGATCAGGTCTTCTATCGAGGTGTGTTCATAATTGAAAGGCAATGGCTTTATCATCACTAGGTCGGGGCCCAGCAATCATCTAGACTCTAGAGCTATCCAGACTCTCATCTACAGGCTTCATCTACAGGCTTCATCTCTACCTCCCAGCTCCACCAGGTTGCTCCCAGATTCCATCCCCTCTTCCCTCAGTAATCTCCTTCCATTGCATCGCAAACTCTCTCAATCCTCCCTCGCCAGCCAGACTTGCATCTACAACTTCCTTTGGCAGCTTGTGTGCCGAGTACTGGGGGCTGCTGAAGTTGTAGGCAGCTGGGTCGTCCTTTTCAATGATCCTAAACTCCGGAACCATCTCGGGGTGGTACTCGAATTCCTCGTCATCCTCCTCGCCTTCGGTTACTGTGTCGTCTCCACTGACATCCGCACCCGCATCGTTGCTCGAGGTTCCATACAGGGGCTTAGGGACATCCATTTCAAGAAGCTCCTGCCAACCGAAAAGAAGGCTGTCTGTTCGAGGAGCCCAGGGGTTGATGTCAATAAGTCTCACTCTTCCAAGACCATCCTTCTCGAAAGAATTCTCCGGTACGTAAACGTCAAAGACGAAGCTGGCGTCAGGAAACGTGAATCTCAGCTTCTCTCGGAAGAATGTTTTGATCTTGCGCCACAGTTGGGGCCGAATTCCTTCCAGAAAGTCGTAGTGGTTGAGATCCCGCTGTGAGATTCCAATTAGGGATCGGTGCTTGACGAAGCAGCGGAACTCTAGAGCCACATGAGGCGTGAAGAATGGCCGTAGAACAAGTACGGGGGCGTATGGTCGAGATGGCGCAGCCGGGGTGCAATCATCAAAGGCGTGGTCGAGATCGTGAGAGATGAAGGACGATGATTTGAGGAGAAGGTAAATGTCGTTTGGAGAAGTACACTTGAGCGTGTTCTGGTGAGGCGATATCCACTTGGCATCCTTGGGTGAGGACCAGTTCAATTTTGGTGCCACGGCGCCGCCAAGCTCGGCGATCTTCTCCTTGATGAGCTTGTGAGTCTCCGGGAATCTCTGGTTTGGGGGTAGTTTCTCAGGCTCGTCGTCTTCCTCGTCTGAAGATTCGGGATCCTGTACAGGTGGCCTCGTAGATGTGCTTGCTGAAGTGTGCCACTCTTCGTCGGTCTCAGTTGGTGTCTCCTCATCGTCCGCTAAGAAGATACCATCCTCATGAAGGTACTCGATGAATGATGGGGGCAATGGGATAATTCTTGACTTGAGACATGAGCTCCTCAGTTTGGGAAACCAGGAATCGTAGGAGCAGTTTTGGATATGATCCTTGGTGACTGGAGGAAAGACAAACTCAGGCGCATCGCCTTCGTTGCCGGTTGAGGCAGAGCCGGACAAGTGAGGCATCTCTGGTGGTCCAAGAAACTGAAGAGGAGCTTGGATTTGAAATCTTGAAGATCTTGTTTCGAATAGAATAAGTTTCGATCAAAAGATCAGAAGAATTCCGTTTATGTCTTCGAGGTTGATTGACTCACTTACAAATCTTGTAGAAATATTCCTTGCCCCTCCATCATGAGGGGCAATTTCTAGAGCGTATCTTATCAATTCTGCCGCTTTCTACTGATTCGATATCTCACCGCCTTCCATACCGGACAAGGAACCTACATCACCGAGGCCCACCTTGCGAACATACAAACATACATCCTCCAGTACTCGAGCTTATGATTGCGACTTTCTCGAATCCCCAGTCGTATTAATAATTCCATCAAACATGTCTGATAACGTTGGTCTCTCCACTCCCCGAGGCAGTGGTACTTCTGGCTACGTCCAGCGAAACCTCGCCCACATCAAGCCTCGCGACTACGGCGCGCCGTACCCCAAGGACCTCGACAGCTTGCGGCATAAGCAGCGGCAACCCGACAAGGGAATATTGGAGCACGATCGCAAGCGCGAGGTTGAAGTTAAGGTCTTTGATCTCAGAGATCAGCTAGAAGATGAAGAGTACGTTCACCACCAACACCAGTTACAAGAGTATGTCCCGCTAACCTTTTTTTGTTCAGGGTCGACGAAGAGGAGATCGAGAAACGATGCGATGAGCTCCGACAAAAGCTTCTTGCCGAGATGAACTCCGGCAGAAGGGGCGCTGGACCCAAGAAGGCGTTCAAGCAACACCAAGTTCACGAGATGGCCGATGCCAAGATCAAGGAGAGCGAGCGACTACGAAAAGCCTTGAAGATCAGTGCCGACTACGAAGAGGGAAGTCACTGGAAGCGACAGGAGGAGAGACTGCGCACTGCTCTCGATAAGGACGATGGGGAAGAAAAGGAGAAGGAGAGGGAGAGAGAACCCAGAGACTGAGTCTATCAACGCTCGAGGCTTCATCTCAGGTTTCCACGGAATCCCGTGGCAGAGAGATGTGTATGGCAGACGACGCCAGCAGCGGTGTGGTCGATCCTTTGGCATCGGTTTTGTACCGGGCATCCCCCTGGACGGCATCACAGTATTCTCGATGGAGACGTCAGGGGCAGGTATTATGAGGTGGAATTCACTTAGGGCACCGGTTGCATTTTCCATCATGTACTATTTTTTGGTTCTGTCGGCGCATTGGCGTTTGGATTCATATTCGGGAATATATCCCTTCTCACCCGTACACTTGGTATAGGGTATTCTTAGCTCATTGGATAAATACATGTTCTTGCTTGGATACGTGATTTCTGCTTTCCTTCTCCTTATCCCGTGGGAACATCCGCGTGTGATACATTCTATATACTGTTTGCCTGCGTGGTTATTGTTGTGTTTATTGGACTTGTTTTGTAAGTAATGTTGCAAGATGTTTAGTACCAATATTTAATGTATAGCTCCGTCATACCACTTAAGGAAGAGTTTCAGGTCTGACATTGTATCAGCCCCTTAATCAACAACCCGAGCGATTCAAGAATGAAGGATGATAAAATCACTATATAAGGCCTAAATGTTTGCCAAATGTCAACTCGAACCTCGAGTCGGAAATGCCGTGTAGTGTAACACATGTAAGTGCAATGTGGCTTGTACCGAGCTTCAGCCACAAGGACCCGCAACACCACAAGCATCCTTGAACCTCACACGTCACTTAGACACCTTCAGTTTCATGAGATCGTCTGCCACCGAACACATCATGGCAAGATTCACGCAAGCGCCGGGCGCCGCCCTCAACAGAAGCTCGATTGATACAGCCTCAGCCGAGCTGGGGGTTCTTCTCTTGAGAATACAGAATACGATATTGCATACGGACAGCGAGCGCGAACGAAGACTGAGGGCTAGCGAGTATGAGAGGGCCAGGGTGGCATCTGTAAGCGTATATTGGAACAAACACCACAGGGTTTCTAATTATTGGCTTCGCAGAATCTCGAATACGCGCGAAACTCGTTGACAAAGCTTGAACACGATGCGCTCGGCATCAAAGCACCAGGGCGCCGTGTTGAAGTGCAGACAGATTTGAATGGGAAGAGGGAGCTCTTAGAAATGCTGCTGGACAGGCTAGAGGACCTCCGTCAGGTATGAATCGATGGCTTTGGAAAATGTGCGACGCTTACAATGTATTAGGTCGCGATTAACGATGACGATGATGACGCAAGCACAGATGGGGAGGACATCCTCTCCGAGATAATACCCACGCCGAGCGACAGTATAGTCGATTCGATACCTACAGACCTACAAACGGAAGACTCAGAACAAAACGAAGACGCAGAACCAGAACCGCCAGAGATAACGCCAGAAGCCATCACCGAGACGAGACCATCAGCTCCAGCTCCAACTGCACCGCCCGAATCACCACCCGAGGTCCCGACTCCTTCAGGACAGCAAGATCCAGAACCCACACAAACAACACAGACACTGCGGCCGAGAGGTGCAGCCGCATCAAATACATCTCCAGCGCATTCGACTGCGCGCGCCGCTCTCTTTGCCAACCGTAGCAAGCCTGCTACCGCGCAAACCTCAACAGCCACAGCAGAAGCACTGCTGGACCGTCAACGCGCCGAACAAGATGCTCTCTCAGAATCGATCCTCAAAATGGCAGGAGCCCTCAAGTCGAGTTCTCAGCGTTTCTCGAGCACACTCGATGCAGACAAGGAGGTTGTTGGCCGCGCGGGCGAGGGTATGGACAAGACAGAGCGGGGCATGGAGGCAGCAAGGTCCAAGATGAACACGCTCAAGAAGGGATCAGGGGGATTCCAGATAATGGGAATGGGCATATTTGGAAAGTTTTACTTCTACTTTCTTTATGCTTGCGTGGGGGTGCTCATGTTTTTGTGCTTTGCCCTGGTGTTCTTTGGGCCAAAACTCAGGTTTTAAAAGATGGTTTAGGGGCAGCTTGATAATTCGACCAAGACTTGTTGAATGGGGTCTATGGGATGTTGGGATAGCGATCAAATGTATCATAAGCAAAATGAAAGATATTGGGATATCCCCCTGAAGCTATCTTTTGCCTTCTCAACCTCCCGCTGTGTCCCATCGCTGACCTTATTCCCCTATATCACATTGCCTATCCCATGTGATTCTCCAGAGACATCCCGGAGCTCCGTGTAGATCCCAAAATCACGAGAAAGTATTCACCAGTGTGCGCCGTTTGATCAACTGTCGTTGAACATCCCCATCCAGCAAGTAACAAAGGCATGACCTCCATCCTTCAACTGCCCACATAGCTCGCTCTCCATAACCTTTACCCAGATTCAGTATCTTCTGTTGAAAAGGCCACATCCTTTGAGCCCTCCGCATCCACAGCGACACGATGCTCAGGAGACTGCTCACAGTCACTCTCCTGGCTTTGAGAAGATGGGGCTGTGGATTCTGTAGCGGCGGCGTTGTCAAAGATGACCGAGACTGGAGTTGACGGGGTATCTTCAATTTCCACATCTCCAGCAGAAGACCGAACTTCTTGAGTAGTGGTCTCGTCGGGTTCCATGTCGGCATCCTGTCCATCTCCATCATCCTCGTCGCTGGCAGCGTCATCCTCTGCCACCTCCTCGTTAGTAGGAAAAGACGCATTTCCTTCGCCTTCTTCATACTCCAGAATGACTTCTGGATCATCGACTTCTTCGGGAATCTCGGTTTGGGTCTCTTCAACAGGAGGCCATGGAAGACCTCGTAGCTCGGCGTTGATCTGCTGGCAATACTCGGAATCGAAGCGCAGACGTCTCCCCAGAGGTTTACCACCAGTCTGAACACAGTCAGTCAACTATCAATAAAATTTAGTCATACCCAGATGTGGAACCTACTGGGGGCTCATACTGAAAGTACGGGCTCGGCATCGTCATGGCAAGTGTCACTCGATCTTCCCAGGGGATACCAGTCTTGACCCGGAAGAACTCCATGAAGAGATCCATCTGCGGGCGCCACTTGTCGGGGCATTCACTTGGCCGATGATAGGTTGGCTGAGAGTTTCCTTTGCGCTTGGTGAATTTGGCAGTGAACCAGTACAGGTGAGGCTTTGCATTGGACTCCCAAAGCTAGTCCAGGAGTTAGTATAGAAAGACAGTAAGTTGAGGATATTACGCACACAGAGTGTATACTTCTGTCCAAACTCACCAGCTGCTTCGTCATCGCGTGTAATATCAAGCTGGTAGACAAAGTTGCTTCGATCTCTGTAGATGTGGTAAAAGTCTGCCATGCATTAGTTTGGGACGCCAGAATACTGAGCTGGAACCATACTCGTGTTGACAAACTTTTCACCATCTCTCTTCCCTCTTTCGATACGTTCTCTCTCACGTCTCTTTGCGTTCTGTTTTGCAAGGATGTTCCTCATGGAAAACTCCTTCTCAGGCAGACGCTTGTTCTTGACGGCCGAGAACTCGAACCAGTCGCAGTGAACAATGTGAAAGCGTTTCCCACGCTTCAACGCATCTTTGACTATGTACCTGTCAGTAGAGCCATAGCTAGACGTGGGAAATCAACGGACAAAATGTCAAGATACATACCCCTGGGAACTCTCTTGTCAAACTGTTCTCTGGTGCAGAGCAGGTGAGTGACATCTTCGTCAAAGTGATCGACAAAGTCACCCTTGCGGATCGAGGCCCATCGCTTCAAGTTTTCAACCGTCAACTGTCCTGGAAGAGGACCTGCCGCGGCGAGGATACGACCTTTGAAGATTTGAGGAGGCATCGTGTGGGTGATTGTCTGTTTAGAGCGATAGAGCTGACATGCGATGAGGAACTGGGAGAAGAAGTGATTTAAGAATCAGGATTTGTAGCAGTGAAGAAAGGGAAGGGATAAGATGAACAGATGAGAGAAGAACAGATGAAAGAAAGAAGGAAAATAATAGACAGAAGGAAGCCTTGGAGTTGTTGAGGAGTGTTTGGAAGGGTAGACTTGGAGGTGGTTCAGAGGTATTGTGGAGATGGGTTGGTGTTGCAACCCATGAGTAAAGGAGCAGCAGCGCAACTCATGTAAAAACGGTTTACTACAACAAGGAAAGGAGTGTCCAAACCCCAAACCATAAACACTAGAGGGGAATAGCCCATCCTTCGCTGGAGCCTTAGGCACAGAAGCTTGATGATTCTCCTTTCTTCTTATTTGAAGCACCTGTAGACGTGCTTTGATTTTATTTAACCATCTATCGAATTTCTTTTGCCGCCTTGATAAAGGCCACGATCTTATCCAAACTTTGCTTTCCACCCTCTTCCACGCCACTGCTCACATCGACACCAATCACTCGCTCAGCCAGAGGTCCCAAAGCCTTGACAGCCTCTGCCACGTTGTCAGGGTTCAAGCCACCAGCCAGGAAGACCCGGAGTTCGGGGTCCTCCTCAAGGACTGTCTTGACCTTTGAGACATCGAGGAGCTTGCCTGAGCCAGAGCCTGAGTCAAGCAGGGGGATGGTGTGATATCCACGACGGCCGACACCAACTTGGCCGGGCTTGAAGCATCGGATGACAGGCACGGGGATGAGACTTGCCCACTCCAGGGGCTCCTCGCCGTGGAGTTGCACCAGGTCGAGGTTATACTGCTTCTGCTTCTCCAAGACCTCGCTCAGGGGCTGGTTCTGGAAAATGCCGACGAGTTGAGTCCGGGGGCTTCTGAGTCTGGCAGAGGCGGAAGCAAAGAAGTCTCGGGCCTTGTTGTCAACTTCTGCCACTTGAGATTCGTACTTTTGCGTGCTAGAGTACGAGTGCACGGCTTCTGAGATGGCAAGAGCAGTCTCGTGGGAGATGCATCTCTTGGCACCTGGGACAAGGCAGATGCCTACAAAGTTGGCACCGGATTCGGCGGCCTTGAGTGCGGCCTCGGCACTTCGAGTACCGCAAATCTTGACATAGAGGGAAGAGGAGACGTCTGTGGTAGCTGGAGGCTCAGATCCTGAGCATAGTTGGCTAATAAAGACACTGGCATCAGGGGCCCTCATGATAGCCTCACCAACCAGGACAGCGTTGACACCATCCTTCTTGTTCATCAAGACATCATCATGGGTGTTAATGCCGCTCAGAGCACAGATGATGGTGGATTCGGGAACCATGCTTCGCAATCGGCCAGTGGTGTTGAGGTCAACTTCGAAGCTTTCCAAGTTGCGGTTGTTGACACCAATGGCCTTGGCACCAAGCTTGACTGCTGTTGTCATCTCCTCTGCATTTTGAACCTCAACAAGTGGCTCCATGCCGAGGGAGAGCGAGTACTTGTACAAGCGCTCCAACAACTCGGTCTCGAGCATCTTCACGATGAGAAGGACAGTATCGGCACCGGCCAATCGTGCCTCAAGAATTTGATACTCATCAAAGATGAACTCCTTTCGCAGAATAGCGGGTCGGTTAGGCATGCCATCCAAGACCTGTCGAACAGCTCTCAGATCTTCAATGCTGCCCTTGAACCACTCGGGCTCAGTGAGCACCGAAATGACACTCGCTCCGGCCAAGGCATACTTGCGAGCCTGCGCGGGTGCACAGATGTCCAGGGCAAAGATACCCTTGGAAGGAGAACCACGCTTGATCTCGGCCATGAGGGCAACGTCGAAAGGAGACTGTCGTAGCCGGCTAACAAAGGGGATCTGTGGAGGGGCGGCGTTGAGATCGTAGGCAACTTGAAGGTCCTGCATTCTCTGGGAAGGAATCTGCTTTTGGGCCTCAACAGCGGCCTTTCGGTTTGCATAGATTCGCTGCAGGATGTTGTTCTTCTTGGGCTTAGGGGCCTCCGCTTCCTTCTCCTTGGCGGCGGCGGATTTCTGGAACTCGGCGTTCTCCTCCCAGGTGCCTCCTTGCATGCGAAGGAAGTTGGTGATCATGGCCCGTCCACCTTCAGTCAAGATACTCTCAGGATGGAATTGAACACCCTCAATGGTGTACTTCTTGTGACGGACACCCTGAATGACACCAGGGGAACCATCAGGCTTGGCAACCCAAGAAGTGACCTCAAGCTCATCGGGCAAGGTAACATGAGTACCAGCAAGAGAATGATAACGAGTGACTGGCACACCTTGGTTGAGGCCAGCAAAGACACCCTTGGCATCATGAGTCAAAGGCGAAGTCTTGCCATGAAGCCACTCCCCAGCTGAGCTGACTTCTCCACCATAGACATTGAAGATGCATTGCCTGGAAAGAATTAGAGAAATGATCTCTGAAAGTAATGAGATAACCTACAAGCCCATGCAGACACCGAAGATGGGGAGCTTGCCCGCAAAGTGGCGGATAACATCGCGACTCACTCCAGAGTCGGACTCGGGATGACCAGGTCCAGGACTGATGATGATCTGTGTGGGCTTCTTGGCAACCAATTCCTCCACCGTAACCTTGTCATTTCGATAGACAGTAACCGTAGCACCGGCAAGAACGAGGTATTGGTAAATGTTCCAGGTGAAAGAATCGTAGTTGTCAATGAGGATGAGGTTCGCAGCTGTTGGGATGGGAGGCGAAGGGTCCGCTTGGTGCGGTGAGTGATCAATGATATCTGCAGAGCCCATTTTGAACACGCAAGAAGAGAATGATTCCTTGAGGGCCGTATCCTCGATTCAAAGCCTTTGTCGAGGTTGAGAGGCGATGTTTGGTGAAGGTGACTCAGTGCAGGGCAACGGGTGAGTGAGTACTTATGAATCAAAGAAGTTGTGAAGGTGCTTCCATTGTGAAATCCGACCGTCCAAAAACTGTGCATTGACACTGTGCCACAGTGGTGAGGAACAATCGTAAAGACAGTGCGCATTTCTGCCTTCTAGACCGATTGAGCTCCGATAGCCAGGCGCCACTGGAAAATCGGCTGAACTCCGGCGTCTCAGCTCTGGAGCTCTCCCAAAAAGTTGACCTTGTCTCGCCCAGCCCCAGGTGCAAGCTTCATCGCGATCAGGCGCGTCAACAACCACCAAACTTCGCATCTCACCCCATTTTCTAGGTGATGCAGCATCGCATGCCACTGTCGCCTTTTTGACGCTCTCTGCAATGGCGTCGGTGGCCGATCGCGTCTATTTTCCCTCCCTGGAGCAATGTCTGACCGGGGAGCGGGTGCTTCTGTAAGTTGCATCTTTCTTTCTTTGCAGCCATCTATTTGCTGCCTATGAGATTGTCAATAAACATGCCGCTGACCTCCAACACAGCTCTTGGAAGCTCATCGCCACTGCGCTTTCCGATAGCTCTGGACAGCGAACAGCCAGTTCGGCCGTTATTCAGTTTTTGAGCGACGATTATGTCCACCGCCTCCTGGACGATCCAGCCAGCACCTTTGCACCACCGAACAATGCTACCGACAAAGATTTCGATACCAAGACTGCCCCGATCCATGTGCCTGCGAGCCCGGACGGCCGATTCGATATTGATTCGATCAAGAAGGATGCGACATGGCTTAGCAAGAATGCCAAGATCAACTTGGTCGCCGCCCTGCGCATAGTTATTGTCGAGTACCAGTCCCGTCCTGCTAGCCACCTCATGGGACCGCTTTCATCTCAGGATGCTACGAATCTGCAAGAGGCTGCTGGACTTTATAATGGTCAAGGATCGGCGTTTTTGTTGGATTTGGGCTCAGCGTCTGCCTTGGATGCTGATGAGATCTGGACCGAATTTGAGAAGCCCGAGACGAGACAGCGACGGCTGTTCAACATCTACCTCTCTGAGCGCCGATATTTTATGATGTCTGCCGACTACGCGAACTCGATCAAGTTGTACGAACGGTTGCCGACATTTGCCAATGTCAACCTTGACTTGGCCAAAACCTTTCGACTCAAGTTGCCTGCGCGAGACGATGCGGAACCACTTCTGCCGACCTATCTTCAAGTCTTGACGGATGCGATGAAGCTCATTGAGTCTGGACTGAGTTCTGTGACGGACGAGAAATGGGTGACTGAAGATGTGGAATTGGACTGGCTGAGGACTCTTCTCACTGAGGCTGTCCACGCTCTGTCTGTGGTCTTTCAAATCGTCGACAGCTTTGACGGTGAATTTGCGCCATCCAGCGCGGTTAACCAATGGTTCACTTTGATGGAGGTTTATAGGTTTTTTGACGCCGTCCAACCGGTTTGTGTGAGCCAACCCTCCTTGAGAAGCAGTTCTAATTCTGGTACAGATACACGAGAGCATCGCCCCTTTGGTGTTGCCCCTTAAGACTCTCTCAGTTGCTGTGTCCCTCATCTTGCTCAAGCCCGCCAGATCTTTGACTTACCTTTCTGAGAGAGAGGAGGATGCTACTCAAGCTGATACCACCTATGACACATATCTGCTGTCCTCCGATGTTCTTGAGCAAGTTCACAAGAGCATCATGAATGCAGCTGAAGCCGACTGTGAGAGCGCCTCACCTGTTATTTTCGCTTGGACCCTACTTTTGCACCGCATGAATGTCTCCTACCAAAGTAGGACAGAGAAGCGGGACAATCTCCTCCAACAAAATGCCCGAGAAACCTTCGAGGCTGGTGGTGTGATTCGCCCAGTTGCAAGGCGCAATTCAGCGGGCAGCATCTTCTCAATCGAGTCGTCCAAGTTTGACAGCTTTCTTGAGAATTCAACCACCTCCAAGGATCTTGTTGTGGTTGAGCAGCTTGCATCGGCTGTTACCGCTCGAGGACGTGTCTTTGATGTAATCTCAACCATGACTTCAGGCTTGGGCCCTTCAGATGAAGGCAGCATGACACCTTTGCTCAGCTCTCGCATTCGGAATGTCTTTTTGGAGCTTCTGAAAGTATCATACCCCGTCATTGGCTACCAGTCTGAGCCTGTGAGCTCGTTGCTCTCCGTGCTTGGTGCCGGCCGCAGTTATTGGGATATTTCGAATCACGAGAACCTCTCAGAAAAGCAGGATATACTTGCATCGATGCTTAACGACGACCTTGCCCTCGAGTTCTTCTTCCAGCAAGCACTCGATAGATACCCCTACGAATTCCTCCCCTTCATTACCCTCTGCCGAACATTGGCCAGCGCTACTAGTCTTCAAGACAGTGAGCGATCTCAGCTGATTCTCAACCTTCTCCGCGTCACCCCGACTCTCACATTCGTACTGCCTGAAACCTTTCAGGAATATGAGCTGGTGCAAGAAGACGAGAACACCAATGCTTTCTGCCTGCTCCAGGATATTCCCCTCATCTCTCTATCGCCATCTTGGCGCGGAAGACGGATCGAGGATGACGCATACCGGATACCTGCAGGAACCTATGGACGATTTGTTACCGACACTGGCCGAGTTGTCTCGATGGAGTACCCTCACTCGACTATCTCACTTTTGGGCCGACGGCTTGAGATTAGCCTCATGAAAGAGGGCTATCAATCTGAACTTGGCATGCTCCAGCCGGATGAAACCGCCGAGGTCATTGCTCTGTTTGCAACTCTCATCCGTATGGATTATTTGAATGCTACGAGGGAGGGTTCTACTGAGGCCCTGGTGTCTGCCGAGAACGATATCCTGCTCGAAGCAAAGAAGCACATTGATGCAGGAAGTGGTAGAGACCTCTTGACGGTCGTTTGCGAAACCATGGATTACTACATGCAGGTCGACTTGGCGGAGAGCGAGGATGTAGTTGTGGCCATCCTCAACTCCTGTATCCAATTCCTGGACGCCATTCTACCAATCTATCCCAGCCGAGTATGGTCTTACCTTTCCCGGTGCGAGTTGCTGAGCTCCGAATCTAGGGCTGGCAAGCTTACCAAGATCATTGGAAGCCTGGATCTCGTTCAGGAGAGGTTCGACTTCCTGTCGTCCTGCCTTCGGCTGTTCTCTAATATGATCGATACCGCATTGACATCGGCTGTTCAACGCCGAGCTGGCATCCAGACTATGGGCCGAAAGAAGACGGACCTCAACCCCTGGCTTGGCACTGCTGACAAGGTGCTATCCAAGGTTAGCTATTCAATCGCCCAGGCAGGAGTTGACATCTTTGAGAACACATCTACTTGGAGATTCGCCTCTGACGCCTGCCGCTCCTCGATTCTCCGAGATGTTGTGCCTGTGCTACACAAGGTGATTCTACACAGCTATAGCCTCGGCGACTCTTCGAGCTCTGAGAACCTAACCTCTTGCCTCCGACCTGCTGCTACCTACGTTCTGGATTCATTCATCTCGCCCTCCACAGGGTCGCTGAGGTTTCAGCCTCTACTCTCATCTCTCGTTGCCGCCTTCACGTCGACCGATAGTACGCTTTATCCCAGACGTACAGACATGATCCAGTCTCAACTCAGCTCCGTTTTGGAATTCTCGGCAACTCTCTTGCGAGTTGCCAACTATCTCGAACAGTCATCGAGCATGATCGAGTCTTACCTCTTTAAGAGTTCTACCCTGCTTGCGCGCCTATGCGCAGCGTCTGATCATTTCCGACGACCGACTATGTGGCTGCTGGAGTCTCTTGTGGTGAACGCAGGCAAGGCATCAAACGAGCCGCCGTCGCTGCTCGGATATCTTGGTCCCCAAATCTCCAAGTCATTTTTGCAGCTTCTTTCAACTTTGGGCAAGCCATTTGAGTTGACCAAAGACGTGAAAGCTACTTGGAAGTTCTTTTCGGCTATCTTGAGAAATCGACAACAGTGGATGTCTAACTGTCTTCTCACGGGTCAGACGCCAAGAGAGGCAATGAAAAAGGACAACAAGAAGACGGAGATCTCGTCCGACTCTGTGTTTGCGACAGCACTTGCACGGCTTGGAAAATTGAAGGAGCTTGACGTGAACGAATCCATCGTCGTCCTCGACTTTGTAGCTTCGGCTCAGAACTTCTGGCCCTGGACTGTCTTCACACTCCAAAAGGACACAGTCTATCTGGATGGCCTGCGAGCATATGTCCGCGACCTGAAGCCATCCAACGTCACGGTCAAGACGGACGCTGTCCTTGCTAGCTTCGAGGCAAGATTAGCCGCCTACGTTGCCGAGACTTTTGCGATGCAGCTTTACCATTCGCGCCACCTGGGCAATTCTAGCGCCCTGGCAAAGAGCCTGGTTAGCGATCTCGACTATTACCTTCGCGACGGAGTTGAAGTTGCTGGCTACAACAAGTCTCTGCACAACAATTTTGCCAAGAACTTCTCCAACAAATACTCTGGCTGCCCAGTGGCCGACTTTAAGCGAACCTCGCTGGAGCCGCGAGAGCTGGGCAAGAGCTACTATTACGACCTGGAGCGTGCCGATGAGATGCTCAGGTTTGATCCTGGCTGGAAGGGCCGTAAAGACGATGGCTTCAAGGCGGAGATGGAGCGTGCAAACACAAACCTGTCACTAGTTGACGCTCAGCTTGTAAGTTGACAAGATGTCCAATTTGCGACAAAATTAACACTATTGCTAGGCCCTTTTCCATGCCTGGGAATTCCTTCTTGTGGAGCTTAGCACATGCCTCCCTGACAATGACATGGTTGCAAAACAGATGCTACAAGTTGCACAGCAGTGTCTGAATGCGAACCAAGGAATCCCTGGACCCGAAAGCATCTTCCTCAAGCTTGTCGAGTCTCGTGCCAACCTTGCGCTGGTTCTGATCCAGCGTCTTGTCAAGTCTTCCATTCCAGTCAAGGACATTAACCAGCTTCTATCGACTTTAGTTGGCACAGTCAACGGAGTTGAAGAACCTTTTGGACCGGACTCGATTTCATACTACCGGACCTTGCTGAAGGCACTCTTTGTCACACTCCGTGCTTATCATACCACGGGAACCAAGGGTGACACTCACGATCCCTTTGAGGGAACTACAGTGGCTGTAATGCAAACCGTCCTGAACATCCTTGACCGTGTTGTTGGAAGGGGCTTCCGCGCACTGGTCAGCCTGATTCATGACAACGAGGCGACGGTGGCACCCGAAGACCTTGCTCTGTTGACGGCTATCCTGCAAGCTTGCCTGAGTCTACCGAATATGGACCAATCGCAAACCCAGGTTCTCAACATCATGTCAGAGCACCGGGCTCTCCACGCCGCCACATCTTTGTATTCGTGGGCGGATAGATTGGCGGACCAAGGCGACCCCATCTATGGCGAGCTCAGCATGATCTTCCTCCTCGAGCTCTCAGCGCTGCCATTGATTGCTGAGCAGATGGCGTGTGACGGGATTCTGAGCAACATCCTATCAGCCAACTTGACCAAGTTTATGCTGAAATCCAACCTCTCCCCCTACTCGGATTCTCCTGTGGTTCAACGCTGCTTTGGCATCTGGTCCAAGGGACTTTTGCCCTTGATGCTGAACTTGCTGACAGCTCTGGGCGGTACTGTCGCTCCCGAGATTGTATATGTGCTCAACCAGTTCCCTCATCTGTTGGAGTCGAGCGTGGACCGCTTTGAGGCGCCTGGTGCAAGCCGCACACAATCAAGAGCCTCACCGCATTACCTGACGCTGGTGGCTATCTCGGAAGTGCACTCGTTGGCTCTTCTTACCAAGGTGCTTGCTGCTCTCCGGGTTAACAATAACCGTGACATTCCCGATGTTGAGTGGGATTCAGCCACTTTGTTGGAAAACGTCGACTTTTGGCTCAGCACAAAGAAACTCTTGAAGGAGAGACTCATGCCATTGGGCCAGCGAGAGATTGATTGGCGTGGCATGAAGTCGATCACGGGCACATACGACAGTCTCTTGGAGGAGAAGGCAGTGGCTCAACTGGATGCTATCCGAGACGTGCTCAGTGATGAAGCAGAGGGTTGAATAAGGGGATGACTTGGGCTCAAGGACAAGAACTTAGAGGAGGACAAGAACGATTGTTCATGGTGATGTAAAGTACTAGTATCATAGGTCAAGGGCGTTGGAAACGGGCCGAATGCGTTGTGGAAAGACATGCAAGAGATATTGTTTTCGTATCTACCTTACTCGATGAAAGACGAGAAAAGCGTTGCCACGGAGGATTGGCTGAGTTTTTAATGATGTCATATTTTTTTTCAACCCAGACTGGCTTCAGTGATCTTGACGTCAAATGAATGGATGGCGACATTATTCGTTAGCTGAGTAGAAACGGGGTTATTGATTCCCAACCCGAGCGAGGAGGATCATCTCCTTTCTATAACCCAGGATAATATACAAGTACAGCTCGGTGTTGGTGCGACAAGAAGGCCATGCGTTGGCTCACCATTCTCTAGATGGCAACGCCCTCCCTCTGGCATCATGGAAAAATCGCTTTTTAGACATCCGACACCATATAGCCAGCCGCAGTCAGAGTTTTCCTGCATCTTTCCCCCCAGTCGATCCATAGTCATACACACGTCAATTCTTTAAAAAGTCCCCATGCTCGACCGTCCTTTTTTGCCGTTTACTTGTTCATCTGGGCCGTAAGCTGGGCATTGTGCTCCTGGAAGCGGTCGCTAATGCGCTGCTGGGAGGCCATCCACTTTTGAACGCAGCGGTTGATGCAGCCGCTCTCCCGGGATGAGATGGCCTTGGAGGTGAAGTCGTCGACGCAGGACATGAAGCAGTGCTCAACGAGACCACCGAAAGCCTAGATTGGTGGAAATGTTAGCTTCATATGGAGTTCAGGCGTTGTAGGGGTGCAAAACATACGCCCATAAACTCCTTGACCTGTCGCTTCTGCATGCGCTGCTCAAGAGTGCGCTGCTCGGCGGCGGTTAACCTGTCGTGAGGGAAGTCCTGATTAGCATTGTTTTTCGACGGCCGAGACTTTGACTCTGAGGAATCGAGACGAACATATCCATTGTGGCGGTCGGAGGGGGGGATGCGTGGTTATGGTGGGTTATGGGAGGTCGTCGTTGTCGTCGTCGATGGAGATGGAAATTTTGAAGTCCGCCGCCATCCACGGGCTAGAGATAAGCTCGGGACTCGGGCGGTTTGGGGCCTTATCGGCGGGATCGCATTATCGTTTTTACCCCAGATTCAGCCAACCACACTCCGTCATATGTTAGTTAGGTACCTGGGTAGACAGGTACAGCTCTGTTCAAGACAATTGTGCTGCGAATTTCTCGGGGACAATTTCTTGTGAATATTTGACCAACTCAGGTACTGCATCACTCTTGGGCTACATCATGCATGCGTTGAACTTTCTAGATGCAATGCTGTGCTCTCATGTGCATGTCTTGAAGTAAAGCTTCCTCCGTCACTGGCCGGAGCCTCGTAAAACGCTGTGTAACGGGGAAAAGGACCGCATCCATGGCGATACTGAAGAGTTGGATACATGAAAGGAATGAAATGAAATGATCCCTACTTATGAAATCAGAGATTGGTGATTATTTCCTACTGTGGAATGTTTGTTTCATCCTTTCTTGATTATTCTTGTTCACACCGAAGATCTGGGCTCATGTCTCTTCTGGTGCGCCACACATCGAATACCCGTACTTGAGTCATCAGAACCAGCAGCCCGGTACAGCAATTGATAAGCATGACGGATTACTATTCTGGTGCTCTCGACTTGCTACTGTAAAGGCAAAAAAAGATGAAACAACTGATCGGCAGGGTTCCCGGTCTGATGATGGCAGTTGCGGCTCGGTAGTGGCCAGAGAACTCGTGTTTGATGGGCGAGCTAGCGGGCAACATCTTCGAAGCTGGCATTGGATGGATGGCATGAGGGGGAGGGGGAGGGGGGACGACTGACGTGTGGCCTCCTCACGGACTGTTACTGTTTGCGGGATGCAGTATCAATGTCCAATTTTGGAAACTTGGAGGGGGTCCATGATGAATGATGTTCTATCAGTTTGTACTCTGTAGAACCTGATAACCACGAGGAAGCATGGGTTATCTGAACTGGTGTAAGCTTACAGTTTATACCCATTTTCACATCTCTTATCCCCATATTCCATAACCATCAACTCTTTGCACAAAAGCAAAGCCTCGAGGGGAAACCTAGGTCCTGGCTAGGGACCCTGGATCCTGGTCCACCAAGGATGAGGTGCTGATCGAGTCGAAATGAAATGGCGTCGATATGGGCTGCGGCCCTGCAGATGGGCTAAAATTAACAAAGCCCATTCTTCCTGTTTTCCCTCACCGTACCTAGCGGCACAGACAGGAACAGCATACATAAACCAAGTTTTTTTTTATCGACCACGTAGATGGATGTGTTCGTATAGCTACAGAGCTTGGGTTGCAGTAGTGGTTTCAGCTCAAGCAACCAGGGGGGCAATGTCCTGATGAGGAGATGCTTTGTCAATCTCCTGTAACTGTAAATCTTGAATTCTCGCAAGCGATTCCCGTATCCAACATCTCTCATCTCAGTGTTGGAGGTAACTGTACCTCGCCCGCTGTGGGGGTCCCAATCAATCAATGACTCTCTGCCCTACGGCGGGAGAGCTTCCAAGGTTGGATCCTGGCAATCTCCATGGTCCAACAACCACTCGCATTCTCCTGGTCCTGGCCAGCGCTACTGTAGGTAGGAGCGGGATCCACTAATTGGGACCTTTGGGTTGTTGCATTGGATTTTGGGTAGGGTGAACGTTTGCGGCCTCCCACGATCCATTGTCAATATCAACATTGGTATCATAGGATACTCCCGTAGATACACGGAGGCCATCACCAACTCTACCTGTCCGATTCAACACGGCAGGTCTTCCACATAACGTGCATCCTCTACTCGTAATGTGACAAGAGTCTCGGGTTCATCAATTCCGCCCCAGGTACGCGTGAGGCTGGATTCCTTGGCCGTGGGGTTAGAATAGAAGCCCAGTAACTAACTGTAAATGCACGGAAACCCCGCCGCCCACTTCCCTTTCCACTGCAACACAGTCAGAAAGCCTCATCTGGGCAATCCAGCTAAACTAAACCTCCACTGGAAGGAGAGGTCAGCTTTACCGGGGAGGGGGATGGAGGCTTCAAATGCCTGAGTTGCTGCATCCACTTTTGAATCTTACATATTTTCTTTTTTTCCCTTCCCCTCTTCTTGTTCAGCTGCTGTTGCTTGTCCCTTCGTTCCATCTCATCGTCCATTCGCTTTTACCACAAGTGGTACCCTCTGCTTCAGCGTAAACCGGCCCTGTCAACAAGTACCTCGTGTCTGACCCCCCGCCCACACTTACATTTGCTTGCTTGCTGCTTGCTGGCCTGACATCCACCATCGCCCGACACCTCAGGCCCTGCTCGCTGACGGACGGTACCTACATCATTCATTGCCCTCCATCTCGTCGCCCAGCTCAGCTCAGCCCAGCCTCTTTGGCCTTGCAACCAACCTTTTCTACCAACGGAAACAAACCTGGCTGTGCAGAAAAGTTACTCTCGCTGTCAATAATTCCCATCCCTTGACTGCCCCCCTCGGGTTCCTCCACTGCTTATTAGAGTCGCTCGCTCTGTTAAAGCCTTATCCCACCCCCCGGACTCTCTACCACCTAAAGGTCCAGGTACCTACGGACAGCTCAGGTACTCCTACGGCTGGACTGCTTGCTACTGGAGCTCCCTGCCCCGAGTCCCCCGCCTCACAATTCTTTAATCTTACTCCCTCTCTCGCTCTCCATGCTGCGGGCTGCTCCTCTATCGCGCGACAACCATCGACTTGAACGATAATCAGCGCTCTCACCAGCTTCAGCTTCTTTAACCTCTATACACGTCCGTGTCGTCCTCTCCACCGCCCATCGTCCCGCTCTGCGCGCGTTTGTCCCGGCTCCTCTCTTTCCGCAGCCCGTGCCTCACCACCCCAAACCAAAGGTGGTAGCCCAGCCCAGCCTTGACGCCCTAACGCCTTGCCTACCGCTCTGACGCCCTTGACGCTGCCAATCATCGACCGATCCCTCAACTGGCGCCCACAGAGTCGTCCTCGACTCCCTCGTTTGAGCTCCAGCTCTGCTCTGCTCTGGGCTTCTGCCTTCTAGCTTCCTGACTTGCAGTCTCTCATCATTCCGTGCAATCGACATCGACCTCGACATCCTCCCTGACGGCCCGACTCGACTCGGCCCCCCTCCAACGCCGTCGACGGGTCACCGCCAAGCGCTTATCCTCGTCGCCGTTGCCCTCGACTGAGATCGAGGGGCCATCGTGACTCAGGCAACTGGGCCGGCCCAGCTGTAGCGTCGCCGCTCTTCTCCTCCTCTTCGCCGTCCTTCTCCTTCGCACGCGCAGCCGTTCGTCATGACGTCCGCCGCACCCAACCCGAACCAGGCCAACCAGCCGCCTCAGCTTCAAATCAACAATGCCACATCGCCCCCGAACAGACGCGATCTCAAGTCATGGTGGAAGGGTTTCAAGCTGCCCTCGAAGCACCAGGATCCCCAGGGTATGCCTCCTCCTATCCCATCACCTTTTGCGCAACCTTGCCCAGCTCCCGGTCGTGTCGTTCCAATTCGATCTATCGTCTTGCTTTCACTCCCCGCGACGTTGCGCCAAGTCTAGCTATACCAGGCATCGCTGGTGATGCTCTTCATGATTGATCCAGTCGCTTGCATCAAGCGATGTGATCTTCTGAATCTAGGAACCGCTGAACGCGCACACGCCCCTCACCTTATTCTTTTGGTGTCTAACTTGAGCATTCAGAAACCCGATCACAAGGCATCTTTGGTGTGCCTCTACGGCAGAGCATAACATATGCCAACGTCGCCATCTCCCTCATCGACGAACATGGAAAGAGTTATATTTACGGCTATGTTCCCATAGTTGTCGCAAAGTGTGGCGTCTTTCTCAAAGAGAAGGGTAGGTGGATATGGTGGGCTTACCTCAAACGATCTTGCTGACACTATCGCCAGCCACTGGTATTGAGGGTATCTTTCGTCTGAGCGGCTCGGAAAAGAGAATAAAGGAGCTCAAAACAATCTTCGATTCCCCCGATAGATACGGCAAGGGTCTCGTCTGGGATGGTTACACAGTTCACGATGCCGCAAACGTCCTACGGCGATATCTCAACGACCTCCCCGAACCTGTTGTTCCTCTCGATCTCTACGAAAAGTTCCGCGACCCCCTCCGAGGCGCAACGAAACAGGCTGTTGGCGACCTGGAAGGTCCTCAGTTCGTCGACAACTTTAACGAAAAGGCCGCCATCGAGAGATACCAGCGGCTCATCACCGAGCTACCGCCCTTGAACAGACAGCTGCTTCTCTACATCCTTGATCTTCTTGCTGTTTTCGCTGCCAAGGCGGATGAGAATCGCATGAACTCGCAGAATCTCGCAGCCATCTTCCAGCCTGGTATGCTGTCTCACCCAGCTCATGCCATGGCCCCCGAGGAGTATCGACTGAACCAGTGTGTCATCATTTTCTTGATTGAGAATCAGGATCACTTCCTCATTGGCATGCAGGGTACTGCTGCTGATGAGAAGACCAAGAAAGAGGTGGAATCTGGCACTCCTAGTGCACCCCTCACTCCCAACCCGAACCGAACCTCTAGCTTGGACCGATCTGCATCTAACGCAAGTGCCGGTGCAGCCAGTGTGCGACGAGATGGAAAACTCCGAAGGAATCGATCCGTGTCGTCAAGGAACTCAAGGAACGACGGGACTTCGACTCCTAACAGCCCTGCCCTGACAGCGACCCCAACGACCGGTGGGCTGGCCAGAAGTAACACCGTTCCATCCAAGAAGTCACCAGCCCTAGCTGGCGGACGGTTCCAGAGGCAAGATGGCTCAAGTCCTCGTTCTCCAGCTCACTTAGAACCCTTGACGCAGTTGAATGCCGGTGAGAGTGTTGACCAATCTCCCCAGTCAACGCGTTCAACCGATATCAGCGGTAGTGGCCATCTCACACCTACCCGAGCTCCGGTGACAGGCCGCAGCCAAGAAAGGCTACTCGATGTGCCCCAAGAGGCTCCTACGCCCACTAAAGAACGAAATCTGCCTAGCATCTTCCGAGGATTGCCGTCAGATAGTGGCAGGCAGCCTAACAAGCTGAAGAAGAAGCGGATACCCGGCAGCCTGAACCCAAGCGCGCATAGCTCCAGCGCCTCGTTGTCGTATACCCACCAGACTGCAACCTCCCCTAATTTCGAGCTACCCAATCCCATGGAACATCCACAGCAACACGAACAGGAGCAACATGTGCTACCACAACAACCACAATCGCAGCCACCGGCGCCGATTCAAGAAGAGAGGCATCGTGAACACCTCGAGCAACAACAAGATCGGCCCCATGGACAACAACACCCTCAAGAGACTCAGCTCACCCCTCCAGCATCTCTGGTGCAGCAGAAGAGCGATGTCTCCTCGGAACACACCCCAAGGGCATCTCAGGCATCTTCAAATCAAAGTCTTCATCCCGACAACACTTTGAAATCGAAGAAGTCGCCACCGACATCCTTGCACTCGTCTTTCAATGAGGGGTCAGATCTGGACCAGGTTCTCGATGAGCAGTCCATCACCACCATTGAACAGGCTGAGAAGGAAAAGAAGAAGCGGTGGCGATTGTCAAGAAGTAAGAATGCTGACAATGGCGCCTCAACACCCTCTGGGTTGACTTCGCCACGCATGGTTCTCGGAATCAACGAGAACGCTGACGTGAGCAACCTATCGATCTCAAGCTCAGGCCATCGACCCCGGAAAAGCGAGAGTTCCGACCGACCCGTCATGGTCGGTGATGGACATAGCAGTTTTGATTCAGGTCGGGACAACGATTCCAAGGGTGGTCCCATAGGATGGATCAGGAACAAGTATCGCGAGGCAAAGGAGAGCGCCGACGCGAGGAGGAATAAGTCTCCTCCCGCTGATCGTACCAACTTGAGCGCGACAAGCTTCTCACCTCGTGGGAAGAGTTTGGACATTAAGCGAGACGGGCCCAGGGAGGGCGAGAAGCAGGCTTCTAGCCCTCCGGCACAACATGCTTCCCTTGCGGCCGCCCCAGCCGTTGGTTCAACTATTGCCGCAGCTGTTGGCCCGACTTTTGCTCCGGCCCCTAGTGCAGCTCCTGTTCCTCAACCGGCCACAATCACGTTGGTGAACCAAGGTTCTCAGCAGCAGCCCCGACCGTCGCAAATTCAGGCCCAACCTAAACCTCCATCCCCGCAGCAATACCAGGCTCAAGCTCAGCATCAGTCCAAGCCGCAGCCGCAGCCCGAGCCTCAGGTTCAACAGCCCGAGCCTCAACAGCAGCAGCCCGTCCCACCGCCTGCATCTCAGCCCGTGGTAACCCAGACCTCTGCTCCAGCTCCGGCTCCAGCCCCGGCCACAGCCCCTGTCCCAACTTTGGCACCAGCTGAAGCTCCGGCTCCTCAGTCACCACAGCAGAAGGAACCCCAAGATCTGCCTCAGCCCGAACCTGAACAGCAACAGGAGAAGAAGCCGGAAGAGAAGCCAAGTCAAGTGTCTGAGCAACCGCCTGCGCCACCCCCGGCACAGTCGGAGCAACCGCAGTCACCACAATCACCGCAGTCGCCACAGACACAGGCTCCACACCCTCAGTCGGAGCCAACGAAACAGGAGCAATAGTATGAGGGCGACATTTCAATTTAGGTTGGGAAAGGAGTCGAGGTGAGGAGGGGATATGGGAGTGATACCACTTTATGAATTTGTCACGGGGGAGGAAGGAGTAGGAACTGGACGGGACGGGACGATGATGATGGAGGACGACATGTAGGCGACGGGTTCATCGACAGGACCCGTGTCTGCCCTTTCTGCCACCCTTATAGTCGATTACATGTGTGTAATGTAGCCCGGTGTGAGGTGAGTCTTATTTTCGTTTAAGCGGGTGGAGGAGTTACCATTTAAAGGAGTATGGGTCGTTATAAAAGAAAGATTCAGATTATCCATCAATGATAATATTGTTCATGTGTTGAGCCTGGTGAAGTGAATGGCATAGCCAAATTGTGATCTTGTGAAATACAACCAATATTATAGTACAGGGGGAGCTACATGAGCATGCTTTGATATCTCCTTTTACAACTTTTCAGGTGGCGCGTTGTCATATACTCCCGTGTCCCAGACAATCATCTTGCCCGCACGTCGCCAATCCTCATTAAAGAAGCCGTTGAAGCCTCCCCAAACACGACGAAGCTTGGACAAGCCGATGGCCTGCGCCTCTGGTGTCTTGATGAACTCATCTAGCCAAGGCTCAATACCCTCAAAACCGACAATGTAGCGAGGCATTGGGAGGGGCAGGACTGGGTTGAATAGTTCAGTTGTGAGGAAGGGAATGGGATTGTCGTAAAAGCGATCGGCCTCATCGCGGTAGTTTTCTCGTTCAGGGGTATTCGGCTGAGTATGCAAGGGGGGTTCGCATGTGAGGGCGTAGGCGCGTAGGCCAGGGTAGACAAGGTGGGAGCGCCAGGGCGTAGAGTGGCAAGGCATGAGGAAGAGGGCAAAGAGCTCCTCCTCTTCATCTGGGGGCGAGGAGAAACGTGTGGTTTGAGCGAGCTTTACCGAGTCTGGGTGAATGCGCTCGTATTCATGGCGGAGGTACGAGAGGACGTTGAGCGGAGCAGGCTGGTGTAGGAAGGAGAGGTAGCCGGCGAGGAAGATATTGACACCCAAGGCAGCGAGGAGGTAGGATTTGTTGCGGATTTGAGGGCGGGGATGGGGGCTTTTGGCGGTGGGAGCAGGTTGCGAGGTGAAGAAGGAAGCGGCATATGGAGCGGCCAGAATGCTAAGCGCCGGGAGAAGCGGATAGATGAAGCGGACCTCCTTGTGTGAGATGACTGAGAGAGCGCCAATAGTGGTTAAGACGGTATACGCTAGGGTTTTGAGAGTGTTGAGCTGGCTCGCTGAGGTATCGGGAGCACTTGGCTTGTAGAGAGCGAGGAGCGCGAAGGGGAGGCTGGTGGTGCAGATAAGGGGAAGTCCCTGAAGGAGGTAGTAGTGCCAGGGGTTCCGGCCATAGAAAACCGCGAGTGACTTGGAGAGGTTGAAGTAGAGAAAGTTGTAAGGGGGAAACGTCCAGAAGCCAAAGTAGATGCGGTCCGACGTGATGGAAACAGCAAGGACAAGAGAACCGCACAACATGGCCTCGCGCAGCAAGACGAGCACGGCAGAGGGCGTCAGAGGTGACGATCCTTGGAGAGAGATCCTAGTGAGAGCGACCAGCGCAATCGTAGCCCAGATGAGAAGATTTGTCGGACGGAGGATAACAGCAAAGGCGGCAAGGCAGAGAGATGCGCGGAGAGACCAGAGGTTACGGAGAACAGGGGCTGGCTTGGGATTCTCCTTTGTGGTCTGCGCAGCACCGAGAAGCTCCCAGGGCCAGTAGTACAGAGCCATGACAGTGAGTGTCATCTCGAGGGAGTTTGAGAAAGTACGGGTTGAGCAGTACCATTGCCAGGGATTAAAGAGCTGAAGGAAGAGCTAAAGGCGTGTCAGTAAGATGCTTTTCAAGAAAGGGGAGGTAACTTGCAGCAAAGAAGGAGACGTTGCTGTTGGCGCCATAGATGGACACGGCAAGTTGCCAAGTGTACCAGTCACCTAGGGCGGCGATGCCAGCTTGGAGAGTTCGCGGAGCTGCGACTAGGATGGCGGCTCGGAGGATGCCCATGGGGAGAACATGGCTGGCGATGAAGTCGGCGGCGAGGTATGCGCCGGCGAAGAGGGCGGGATGGAGAGAGGATCGAAGTTGATGTTGCCATTCCTATGCAAGGTTAGAAGAGTTTCATTATGAGGAGCATGTAAAAGATCAAGGTATAGGATGTGAACATTAAGGGATTGACTCTTGAGTGAGCGTGGGTTAATGGTGTAAGTGACAGAGTGAGAGATGCAGCTCAACCAAAGTAAAGTCATGATAGACCAAGTTCCGGATCATGATATGAGAGTATAGAGTCATGACACAAGAAATAAACATACCCATGTCAACCAAGCACCACTCCGTGGACCAAAAGCCAAATCCCAAGCAGGCTCAAGAGACTGAAAGAACTCATCAGGCTGAAAAAACGTGGCGATCCACCAAGCATTGATGAGACGAATGATGAATATATCACGCAGGAATACAGGCCTATTCCTCTGATTTCGAGCGCGATCTAAAGATGTCGGTGCTGCTTGTATTGAAGGCATGATGGGCTGTCTGTTACTGTTGATGGTTTGGAGACAGCTGGTCTGTTTCCATCTTGAGGGTGTGACGTTGCGTGTTGATTGGTTGGTTTTTGATCGTCATGTGTTGTCGGAGAGATGCGAGGTGGGTTTCACCAGCCACAGATGTGCCACACCACCAACGACAACATCTGTACTCCGTATGTTGCAATAACAAGGCGTGTTGGTATTGGTGTAACTTGTAGTCAGAATTAAGTGTAATATTCAATTGAAAGTCAGCAAGATCACTCGACAGTCTGACCACCAGTAAAGCATCTCTCACCATATCCTACACTCCCAAGATCTGGGCAATCGTCATCATGGTCAAAATCGGATGATTGAATGTACATTCTCCAGTCTTCTAAAAACATGGATAATCTAATCGCGGCAAGAGAATAAAAATTCATTCAAAAACGCATTCAGCTTCGGTCACCAATTCGGTACGTAATCAGGTTTTGTAGAAAATGGCCGCCGGCGACATCGTACGTAAAACAGTGTGGTGGTTGTTTTGAAGCTTGGGTTGTGCCACAGTTTAGTTCTGTGGGCCACTTGTGGATGGAGTTGGAGTTGATCAACTCTACGCCTAGTTGACAAACTACTATGTTTTCTTGAGAAGAATGTGTATTCTAGAAGATTTGTTCAGATTTCCCCTTTGGGACCTCATCTTGAATGTATTCAAAAGTCTTGATACTTTTCATCTGGTAAAAATTCACGATTAAGACAGAGATAAGACTATGACAGTAGCGGTCAAGATACACGGATACGACGACCGTGTTTGTCTACCGTTCCACGAAGGCGGGGGTGTCGGCGGCTACGGCGGAGTTAAGAGGATTTCAGGCGGAACAGGCGGGAAGAGGCGGAACAAGTCACTCAGCTATTGGATGTGTCCCTATCTGTGGAGCTGAGCGGCGGAAGGGCGGAGGAGTGGGCAGTGTTCCCATCTGATCTCAGATGAGGCTCGTCCAAGCTGGGGAATGGCCTGATTGGTCAGGGATACCGTTGCAGAGGGAAGAGGGAATGTTGGTTTGTTTTGTTGGTTGCGTGTGAGCCATGACGACATGGGACAGTATCTGTGGCATTGTCTTTGCAGAGCATCTAGAGAGTCTCTTGAGATAATCTTTTCATACCGTTACTACTTACCTATTCATCTATCTCTATTCAATGCTAAAGTCAATCTCCAACTGCCAAATCATGCCTCCCTCGTAATATCGACCCCTCGATTGGCCACCATTCAATTTAGCTTCTCCTCCAAGCTTGCATGACATGGCATGGCAGCACATTGCACCCTTGTCAAAGTGGCCCCCCCCTCAACCCCCTCTCACCCCAGATTCTGCTGTCATCAGGCAGAGCCTCTTGTGTAGGATCAACGACGTCTACACCGAAGACCGAACGCGGTAGGTTTTTGGTTTTGTTGTGAGACAAAAATGTGTTAGGGCAAAAAAAAAAGAGTCTGGATGCGCTACACTGTGAAAACTTGACGGAAACAGACGTGAACCCTCCACTCTGGTCCGAGTCAGACAGACCCTCCATCATGACATAGTTATCCCATCTCTTTTCCTTGATGCTTCTCGTCTCCTCCGGCCGGCGGCGGCATCCCATCCGCCTGGATTCCGCCGAGCTTGCTTGCCCCCCTGTCAAACAATCAATTCCTTTGCAACCTCCATGGGCGAATGCGCCCGCACTCGGCGCTTGTTGGCTCTTCCCACTTGCACTTAGGGGTATAGTCTACAAGAGTCAATCGTCGACTGCAGTAATTTTTACCTAACACGAGGTTAGAATCTTGCATCTGCTGACCTTGGACATCTTTTTTTCGCATCGCCTCCGCCTCCGTTCCGCTCGCCGCTTCCGTCCTTAAAGAGCCTCGACATTCCCGCCTTTCTCTCTCTTCATTCTTCTCTAGACTCAACAAGCAAGCGAACTTGGACCTTGACTTTCATTCTTTCGCTCAACTCTTAAAAAAACTTGCTCCTGTCTCTTTCAGTAGAGACCATACAAACCACATATCGCATCAACTCCCAACATCGCAATCATGTCTCAGACCAACGGAACCGTCTCTCGCTTCCACGCCTCTTCCACCGAAAAGGCCATTGCCATTGAGGAGGAGTACGCCGCCCACAACTACCACCCTCTCCCCGTCGTCTTCTCCCGCGCTGAGGGCATCAACGTCTGGGACCCCGAGGGCCGCCACTACTATGACTTCCTCTCCGCCTACAGTGCCGTGAACCAGGGTCACTGCCACCCCGAGCTCGTCAAGGCCCTTGCCGACCAAGCTAGCCGTCTGACTCTCAGCTCGCGCGCCTTCTACAACGATGTCTTCCCCAAGTGGGCCGAGAAGGTCCGCGATGTCTTTGGCTACGACATGGTTCTGCCCATGTGCACTGGTGCTGAGGCTGTCGAGACCGCCATCAAGATTGCCCGCAAGTGGGCTTACAAGGTCAAGGGCGTTCCTCAGGAGAAGGCCTGGATCTTTGGTGCTTCTGAGAACTTCCACGGCCGAACCGTAAGTCAATTGCTCTTTTAGAAACCAAGACAGAACTAACAAGATGTCCAGATGACCGCCATAACTCTCTCCGTCGACCCCGAGTCCAAGGCCAACTACGGTCCTTATGTCCCCAACATTGGCGCTTTCAACCCCAGCACTGGCAAGCCCATCCGATACAACAACATTGCCGATCTCGAGGAGGTTCTTGAGGCCCACGGCAAGGAGACCGCCGCCTTCATCTGCGAGCCCATCCAGGGTGAGGCCGGTGTTGTTGTCCCCGATGAGGGTTACCTTGAGCAGGTTCAGGCTCTCTGCACCAAGCACAACGTCCTCTTCATCTGCGACGAGATCCAGACTGGTATCGGCCGAACTGGCCGCATGCTCTGCTCTCAGTGGGCCAACATCAAGCCCGACCTCGTCACCCTCGGCAAGGCCATCTCTGGTGGTCTCTACCCCGTGAGCTGCGTCCTCAGCAGCAAGGAGATCATGCTCGTCGTCGAGCCCGGCACCCACGGCTCCACCTACGGAGGTAACCCCCTGGGCTGCGCCGTGTCCATCCGCGCCCTCGAGATCATGGAGGAGGAGGACCTCACTGCCAAGGCTGAGAAGCTTGGTCAACTCTTCCGTGACGGACTCAAGGCCCTCAACACCCCCATCCTCAAGGTCATCCGAGGAAAGGGTCTTCTGAACGCTGTTGTCATTGACGAGGCTGCTGCTAATGGCCGAACTGCCTGGGACCTCTGCCTGCTCCTCAAGAGCAAGGGTCTTCTGGCCAAGCCTACTCACGGCGACATCATCCGCTTCGCCCCTCCTCTGGTCATCACCGAGGAGGAGCTCCGCAAGGGTCTCGACATCATCGCCGAGGCCATCAAGGAGCTTCCTAACGTCGAGAAGGCCGCTGGTCACTAAACGAAGAAAAGAAGAAGAGACCAAAGATCAGACGCATCCGAGCGCGAGCTCATTGGAAAGAAAAAAGAACTTTGTGTTTTTACATTTTTGGGCATAGGCAAATGATGCCAATGGGGGAAAAGCGAATGAGGACGAGATATGAATTGCATGCATAGATACCAGATACCAGCATCAGTGATGCTCTGGGAAGGCGTTTTAACGGGAGTTCCATAGTCGGCCGATTGGCCTTGTACAGGTTGGATAACCCACGATGAAATCAAATGCAGTTATTCTCCTAAGTTGGTGTCATGACTTGCTGTGAAAGACATTGGGCATGATGGTTTGATTGTGCAAAACTGTATCTCTTTGACTGAGTTGCTTTGAACTGCCCTCTGGGTATATTATGAGGTTAAATTATATTTCAATGACTTGACTGTGAAGGTTTTCCCGTAGTGACAGGATCTATTTTCATTGAGATGAAGTTCCGTGTTGCCAACGTTACTCTGCCATCTAGGACTCTTCATTACAAACTACATTAATAATCAAGCTTTGAATGTACCTTGATAGGTAGTATAATGAGTAGCCAACTTGATGAATATGCACATTGTGAGACCATCATCAAGGTTGCATGTCTAGGTAGCACCAAGACACCTCTCCAAGGCCCCAAGACCACTACTGCCCCTTGTCTCAGGATCATGTTCGCGTCAAGCCGAAAATTGATGATTCACAAACCTACAATCAATTACACTTTCAACGACGCCAAAAACATCATGTCTCACAGTGTCCCGAGATGGAAACAGAATTGGCCCCGCAGCCGGACGCCGGAATCGGTGGGCCCCTTTGAAACACGGCGATACGGGCCCCCCGAATCCACGGCATCCGAGAGGTCCGGCCAGAGGCGACCAAGGGCGTGCATTTCGGGTCTCCGGCGCCTACGAATGGGTGGGGCTAGCTAGCTGTGACAAAAAAGATGCAGGGTCAGAAGCGTGCGAGTGTGTTGCAAAATTTCATGCACTGTATATCTCGGTTCCAGTTTGGTTGGGGAAACGAACGCGTGGCATGCGGCGTATGGGATGAGAGAAAACATGTGCGTGTATCTGTAGAGGGGGTTTGAGAGGTTGAGGGCCTCATATGATGGACAAGGTGACACTCCGATGTAGCGCCTTGAGGTTACCTGAAGAATACTACATGGGAAGAAAGTCCTACAAACTACCTAGGTATGCATGTCATTTACGACAGGATGTGGGCAATGAGGCCATTGACGGGCAGGCAAACTAGAGCCAGTAATGGGGATGGTTCCAAGTATCGTGGTTGCTCTTACAATCGTATGTTACACCCCAACGAAGGAAAAAACCCATCTTTACACCATGGCGGGAATGAAAGCGTGAGAGAGGCATTTATGATGGGGGGAACTTTGACTGAAACGGACTCAGAAAGTGACGCCATCTTGGCATCTGAGACCTCGTGGTGATGTGCAGCGGAGATAAAAAAGAAGACCCAAAGGCATTGCAAGAATGGAGTAGAAGCGAGTCAAGGACCGCCCGATGCACGGTGATTTGAGAAAAGCAGCCTCTTTAGCGTCGAAGCGTGGACGACCTGTCGCCAGTAGATGCACGTGTGCTGGGCGTCTCGGTCAGGCACCGCCGTCTCCATCAGGTGATGGGCGACATGAGGCAGCATGAGTGGTCAATGGAGTCTGGGGGCGTTGGTCCCTTGTGTTTGGTTTGAGGTGGTAAATTGTGTATTGGGTGTGAGGAGCAGCGTGGGGGGAACACGAGGGATGGATGATGATGGTTGTGAAAGGCGGGGGATGAGATATCGTGATGGAACGTTTGGAGGTTGCTGAAACCAGCCACTACCTATGTAGGTGGAATCGATAAAGGAAGGACACGAGAGCCCAGAGATAAGAGAATAAGCCTGGGCGATTACATCTTGTAGATCCGATCGAGAACTGGGGCACGGCTGAAAGACCTACTGTAAACAGGCAAAGGCAGATGATAGTCGTTTCACTGCAGGCCAAGCAAAATATCCCATCTGCGGATAGGTGCATTGAGGAGACAAGAGGGTAAATCCGCGGGCAGGCAACACAGGCGCAACACCTTTATCAACCCCATCGTGATTTTCCAAGTTGACGAGGCAACACGCCTCTGCCTAGCGGCGTCTAGCAGCCGATGCGGCGTCTCAACGACCCCGTGGCAGAGCCAGAAACAGGGGCATGATGATGCCGATCAGGGCGGGCAATGACGAAGCCGGGCTGAATGATGACGGGATCTTTGACACGGCCGGCGAGTTTCTTGTGAAGAGAATAACAGAATACCGCCATCAGATCACGACCTCTCTTGCATACTCTGTCGCCCTGCTGGCGTGATAAGCCTTCTCTGGTTGGATCTGCCCCTGTACATCTATTGCTGATGGAGTGAGTGTCTCACCTCTTCGCCGATGGATCGATGGATGGATGGGTGGATTGGGGGGGATGGATGCTATCATCGATATCTCCATTCTAGCCGTCCAATTGTTGACCGGCAAGGCTTGCCCACCCATCCTCTTCAGACGGACAAAATGAGAACGATTCACGGCGAGCAAAGTCCTACAGCACTTCTTGTCCCAGCGGATTCCCCAAATAGGAACCGGCATCTGCAGGGCTCACTCTCGGCTGGAGCGCAAAGGCGCATGGGGTAACATGCGGCAGGCCCAAGGGCAGGCATGATAACGAGAGACACACAGATTGATTACCGTCTGGATCTGTTTTTGGTGTCAGGCCATGGGATGGGGTAGAGAGTTAGAATGGCGAGTACGGGTTTGGTTTCCGATCCCGAGAATGCCATCAGCGCGTGGGTGCGTGATTGCGAGCGGGTGAGAGTCTGCTGACGCCATATCATTCTCGCTCCTCCAAGTTTCGCCATCTTTGGGGCTTGGCCCATCACCCGTCGGTCGGTTGAATGCCGTTTCCGTGAGCCAAGTAAAGCGAGCTATCTCCGGCGGTAAACAGGGAAAATGCCCGTCCAGCTTTGTCTCTCTCTCTCTCTCTCTCTCTCTCTCTTGCTCTTCCGTCAACAAACAAAAGCCCCGGCATGTGCTTGCTTCTGTCCTCTCCCGGGCCGGGTCTTGTCCTATCTTCTTTTTCTATCGGCGGCGATCATGTTTCCTACCCCGGCCTGGCCTGGTTTTCTGGCGGCGCGGCTTGTCGTACCTCGTGGCAGGTAGCGCCGTAGCGGGCCATGGCGCCCATGGGGAGAAACCTGGCCAACCCGGCGCTGGAGAGCCGATGGGGACGGATTAGGAGATGATAAGGGGGCGATAACAACGAGAGTCCGGGAACTGATAACGTTGGCATCGTCACCGTGATAAGCACCCGGCATCATCCACTCTACGCTACGGGTGTGCTTCTGGGGGAAGAGAGAGCCTTTTCCTTCTCTTGCACAGCATAGCACAACAAATGGTTAAGCTTAGGTTGGACGGAGAGAGTGGACGCGTGAGTTGCAGTGACCGGAGTGGTGGGGCCGAAAGGTACCTCGGTACCTGTCTTGTAACTCGAAAGCCATGAGGAATCCAATGAAACCCTCGTGTCAAGTCATAAAACAGGGCTAGCTGAGGCTTTCAAGAACCGATGACGGGATGCTGGTGACTTTGACTCTTGTTATTAGGGGGCGAGCATGTCCATGTTTCCTTTTCATAAAGTGGAAAAGAAAAAAAAAAAAAAAATGCCTGAGGCCGATGTCTCAAGGCATCATCATTCATCTTCCCCCATCACAAGGCATCTTCTTTACCCCAGGTCAGGCAACTACTCCCTCGAGGCACCCAACGTACTCGCAATCCAATGTTCGACAAACGGTGTTGGCTTTTTAGCTCAACCAAGGTGGTTTAGCTCTGAGCAAGGCCCCCGTCCTATCACGCATCATGACTGCTTCGGGTTCGGCTGCTCTTTTCTGTCATTGCTGGCTGACTTTGACTGACTCACTCTCCTCGTTCGTTCGTTCGCTTGTTTTTTTCCCTCCCCCAGGCCAGCAGCCTGGTCTGTCTGCTCCGGCTCTTGTCGCCCTTGAATCCTGGTATGGCATGGATGGGGGGGACACTCCTGCTTTGGGTGTATCACGGGGTCGATCAAAAGGGATCAATCCAGTTGCTTTTTGGCTGGCTCCCCCCCGCAGAGCTGGTTCTTTTGTTCGCTTAGAGAGTTGCGTCTATTCGACCTAATCTCTTTCATTCTCTTGGAAGAGAGAGTAGAAAAGTCACCAGGCGTCAAAAGTCAGACACTGGGGACTGGTACTCCATCTCGAGGCTCCGTCCACCGGGCACCTCCACGATCCCCTGCGTGAAGCCTGCGTCCTAGCTTAGCTTCCCACCCCCTTCCAGTCCTTCCATTGCGATGGAGCCCTGGGTCATGGATGGGTTGTGTTGCAGGCTAGACAGGATACATGACCCAGATACTTTCTCCCCGGGTCTTGTTCCCACACAAATCTAAAGTACCCGTCCACCGGGTCGTGACCTTGGATGCTGATGGCCCACCCCATGTGCCAGACTGGTGTGCCCCCCTGGTTGAGTCGCCCCCCCAGCCAGCCAGCCCCAGGACCCCTCTGACGCCTGCGCTGCGGCAGTTCCCTTTGGGTGGACGCGCTAAAGAGGTACTCGTGGGCTACTTTTGGTGTCGCGTTGTGTTTCTGTTTCCGCAGGGCAGGGCAGGGCCAGGCGTCCACTCCATCCGTCAATCGATTCAACCCTGGGCCCCCATTATGGATCTTTTGACCAAGTGCCCTTCTAGAAACCCGGCTGGGCTCAAGCTCAGTTCAGTTCAGTCATTCACGGATTGTCAGCTTGAGCTGCGGGTGCAGAGTCTACTGTTGTCCAGGTACCCATCGACTTGACTTTCTTTTAGCTTCGTCAGCCTTGATTCTTCCCTTACCTCTCTCTCTCCTCTTCTATACCGGGTCCCTTGTCTTTAAACTCTTGTCTCTCTTTCGTCCCTTCCAAGACAACCGCCTCCGTTGCCGCTCCCGTGGATGTGTGTGACGCAACGCAACCCTCCACCCGTCTTCTCTCGCACACAACCCAAACCCGTTTCAGCAACCCCCCAAGCAGCAGCGACAGTGCATACAGCGCAGCGCAGTGGCCATCCATCCCGGGCTCCCTACGAATAATCGACCTGCATAATTCTAGACTCTAGCTCTTCTTTGGAAAGTGGACGTGGACGATAACATCCATCAGAGCAACCTGCCCGAGTCACCGCCTCTGCTCATTGCTTCTTGACGACTCTCTTTTGTGTCGTCTAACCGCCCCATCCGCCTCCAGACTGATACCATTCGCCTCCGATCACGCTCTCTGAACCCTCCAGCTCGTCGTCCGCTCGAGCTCTCGACTCAGGTCAACGGCCAACTCTCGTATCGCGCCGGCCGCCAACGCCTCGAACCGCCTCAGACGCCCTTCCGTGTTAGTCACCTGCCCGCCCCCATCTCATCCGTCCTGCGTCCTATTCCCATCCTGTCCTATCCTATCCTGTCGCACCAGCACCAACACCAGCGCAGCCCCAAGTACCCAGACCCTAGCGAGCTAGGTCTAGGTCCCCCCCGACCACCGTCTCCCGGCTCTGTTTCTCGCCCTTGTCGCTCGCTATAGAATCATTAGATCATACCGACCAAGGCCGCGATCGCCGTCGCCTTGCCGTCACCATCGCTGTCACTGTCACACGCATCCCCCAGAACTTCATACCTCTTCCACCCTCCTCGACCTTTCACTCTTATCCTTCCTGTCCTCGCATTCGCCCTCGGCCTCGACCTCGTCTCGTTCTACCCTCCACTAACGCTTGTGTTTGGCTCGATACTGCAGTGCAGGCGCGCACCGAGTCAAGTCCGGTCCACCACCCTTTCGGATACCTACAGCAGCACCTACCTACCCAGGTGCATTTGCGCTGCTCTCGTCTCCCCATCCGTCCTCGGTCATCCACCTAAGCAAGGAACATTCGTCCTCACCGACTGCTTGCTTGTCCATCAACCGTCAGCCTAGACTTGCCAGCTCTGCCCCGTACCTGGCACCTTCGATCTGGTTGATAATCATCCCCCGACCGCTCTGTCTCGTTCTCGTGTCTTCTATCTGAGCTCGGCTCTCTCAACTGCTCCCCATCCCATCGATTACATGACGACCTCATCTGCGGCCGACGTCTTCCGAATCTTATAGGCCTTAGGGCTACAACAGAGCTCGACAGTCTTCCTGCCATCGACAACACCAACAGGAAGCCATGGCGGGCCCACAGGAGTCTTCCACCTCCTCGGGGTCCAGAAAGTCGGGCGGACGTGCTGTAGGACAGTTCAACATTGGCTCCGAGATTGGCAAAGGCAGCTTTGCCCAGGTGTATCTGGGCTGGCATAAGGTACGACCAAGCTTTCCTTGTCTCCTCAGCCTGCTCCCCGTCATTGCACGGTGTTGCGCCGCTTGCTGGTGCAGCTCCATCACCTTGGTAACTTGTCAGTCATCAACTCGGTATCACGGGGACTCAGCTGCGAAACACTCCTCCATCTATTGCATTAATCATCAGTAGCTAATAAGTATTCATCGAATAGGAAACCAAGGCCGCCGTCGCTATCAAATCCGTTGAGCTGGAACGACTAAACAAGAAGCTCAGAGAGAACCTATATGGCGAAATCCAAATTCTCAAGACATTACGCCATCCCCATATCGTCGCCCTCCATGACTGCCTTGAGTCAGCAACACATATCAACCTCGTCATGGAGTATTGCGAGCTTGGCGACCTGTCCCTGTTTATCAAGAAGCGAGAGAAGCTCGCCACCCACCCTGCCACTCATGATATGGCACGCAAGTATCCCAGCCTACCGAATTCAGGTCTTCACGAGGTCGTTATTCGACATTTCTTGAAGCAACTAACCAGTGCTCTCGAGTTCCTGCGTCAAAAGAACTACGTCCATCGCGATGTCAAGCCCCAAAATCTACTACTGCTGCCCTCACAGGCATTCCGGGATCACAGAGGTCGACCAGTCATGAAGGCCGGCCCAGGCACAACGATCCCAATCGCTGGCCTCCCGTCCCTTCCCATGCTCAAGCTCGCCGACTTCGGTTTCGCCCGTGTGCTTCCCTCCACTTCCCTAGCCGATACGCTCTGTGGGTCCCCCCTGTACATGGCCCCAGAAATTCTCCGATACGAGCGATATGACGCGAAAGCCGATCTTTGGTCTGTGGGAACGGTACTCTATGAGATGAGCACAGGTCGTCCTCCGTTCCGGGCTAGAAACCATGTCGAATTGTTGAGAAAGATCGAAGGTGCTGAGGATGTCATCAAGTTCCCGAGGGAGGTAACTATCAGTGCTGACCTCAAGGCGCTGATTCGAAGTCTGCTCAAGCGAAGTCCGGTCGAGCGTATCAGTTTTGAGAACTTCTTCAGTCATCCTGTCGTTAAGAACCCAATTCCTGGTCTGGTGGAGGATGATATTCCCCCACCCGAGGAAGAGGAAGAGGAGGAGGAGCCAGAACCGCAACCTCAAGAGTTGAGGACAATTCATCAGGGGCAGAGGCTCTCATCGGCATCACGCAGCCCACGACATACCGGACAAGAATCACCACGTGAGGGTGTGGCATCCAGGTCGCCCAGAGACCGTCATCCAAGGTCGCCACAAACAGGAAGCCCAGGTGAGGGTCGATACCCTCGGCAAACACCTGAAGGCCACCGGGCGACTGGCAATTCTCCTCGTGAACTCGCAGAGGGCTTGGGCATCCGTCGCCCTGTGCCTCATCATGCAGCAACGGCGCCCATCCAGGCACGCCTCCAGGACCGGGTAACTGGCCGTGATAAGGTCTCACCACCCACGTCCCTTTTGAGAGAGGCCCGCAGAGGCCGAGCATCGAGCAATCCGCCAATTTCAGAGGAGGAAAAGGCAGCTCAGGATGTCGCCCTAGAGCGAGAATACGTTGTTGTTGAGAGGCGCCACGTCGAGGTCAACGCCCTCGCTGATGAGTTGGCGGCCAACGAGAAGTTGGGTGACAATGGCTCGCATAGATCCGGGCCCATGGCTCGACGATACACGCAGCAAGGAGCACCCACCTCGACAACAGGGGCAGTCCCAACTCCATCTTCACGAACCGCCTTGGTAGCTCAAGGACGGCATGATCGGAGGTCGTCGTATGAAAAAGCTCTCTCCGCTAGTCCCGGATCGGCCTCGAGTGCCATCTCCAAGGCGATCCAGGATGCGAGCCTCCGCCTTTTTGGCTTCAGGGTGTCACCTGGACGAGGCCAGAAGGGGCCATCTCCCCCACTTTACCAGGCGTTCCCGGCATATCCGACTCCGCAAACGTCGGCCGGATTGCTCGGTGATGGTAAGAGTACCTACAGCACCGATGAGGATGGACGAGCTGCGCAGGCTATTGAGGAGTTTGCCACGCGAAGCGATTGTGTGTATGGCTTCGCCGAGGTCAAGTATAAGCAGCTCGTCCCTCTAGCGCCGTCAGCAGATCATGGACTGGGCGGTCTTGAGCCTGAGCAGATGGTGACGGAAGAAGAAGGTCTCACGGTTGAAGCTATTGTTGCGCTGTCGGAGGAGGCCCTTGTTCTCTATGTGAAGTCGCTCACACTCCTCGCCAGAGCCATGGACATAGCGAGTCTCTGGTGGTCCAAGAAGAGTCGAGGAGAGCAAGGAACGGGGCTATCAGCAGCGACTGCCCAGACGGTTGTGCAGCGTATCAATGCCGTGGTGCAATGGGTTCGACAACGCTTCAACGAGGTGTTGGAGAAATCCGAGGTTGTCCGCCTGAAGCTCATGGATGCACAGAAGCAACTGCCTGAAGACCACCCGAGCCATCCATCGAACCACGGAACCGAGTCGATTGCCTCTACTACGGGATCGACGATGAAGCAGGTTTATCTTACACCTGGCATCAGCGCCGAGAAGCTTATGTACGATCGGGCACTTGAGATGAGCCGTGCGGCAGCGATTGATGAAGTCACCAACGAGAATCTCGGCGGTTGTGAGATTTCCTACATCACTGCGATCCGCATGCTCGAGGCGGTACTAGACAGTGATGAGGATCCTCAGATGGAGAAGAGGAAGCTGTCCACGGGCAAGGAAGCCGACAATGCTGTCAGGGAAGTGAACGGTGAACTTGACAGTGACGAGGAGGCTCATGTTCGAAAGAGTAAGTGATCCCTGAACTGGCGGTTTCAGAGTTGGGAGCTAACAGATGAATAGTGATCAAGATGATCACAGGACGGCTCGGCGCTGTTCGTAAGAAGAAGCAGATGATTGCAGAGGCCAACAGCCATGTTCAGCATGCCTACCAGCAGGCACCACGCCGACGAAGCGGCGATGTGACACCACGCAGCGTTCCTTCACATGCATCCTCGTGAGTGAGGTTGACGAAGTGATGGCGAAGCACCATGAAATACGCAACGATATTCATCATACCATTCTACAAACCCTCTGGGTTTACATGTGTTACTCGCCATCATATTTGGGATTCAGGGCGTCACGGGAGCTCGGCTTGCGGCTCACAGAAGCAGGCCAGCAGATTGTCACCGAGTATACCTAGGTATAGGATCTATCTATATGGAGCGGGCGTTTGGGATTGTTTTGATTAAGGCTAGGCATTGGACGGAGAGATCTCATTGGAGGGCGTTTCTGGATTGCTTTTCACTTATTGCTCTTTTTTCTTTCATTGTGGAAATATTGAAAGCCCTGGAAGTCGTTCATTGACCTGTTGGCATAGGGCCTTGCCACGTATGGCTAGGCAGATTAGGAGGAGGACAAAGAAGATGTGCTACTAGGCACTACCAGGTGCTTCCAGGGCTGGTTGCTTGAGATGACACCCATCTCTGTTTGTGTTGGCAAGTTCACGGCGGTGCTTGACACCGTCCAAGGTGCAAGAATTGGCTAGGGAGAAGCCTCTCATTCGTGTTACGATATGGAAGATGTATAGGGACATTAGCATTCCCAAAGAACAAAAAAATGACAACTTTTAGGTTTCCGAGGTTGGAAATCTGGGTCACAATATTTGGTTCACGGTGACTGCTTCAGTGGAGGTGATGGTAACGAACAAGCGTTTACATGGAAGATGACATATCATGTACAGGCAGAACTTCTCCAGCTCAAGACTGGTCACGGGTCTAAGTCACTGGGTGTTTCTGGTTTGTGCGTTTTCTGCATTGATCATTCACATTGAAGATTGCGTCGGGTTTCTTTGTTCTGCTGCAGAAACGGACAACACAAGTTTGTTCACCATCTTTAACTCACGCCACCAAAATTCACCTCGCATATAAACTAACAAACATGAGCTTGATAGCCACGTCACCTTTTTTTTTCTTTTATTTCATTTCATCTATAAAGAGAAACTTGTGAGTTGACTCTCCAACTCTGAACTAAAGTCTTTCCCAGATACACACAACAACCAATCATTCATACATCACAACATGCCCAACAACAAGAACACGACCGATCCCCCAGAGCCACCACCACCTCCCCCGCCTCGAGCACCCCCTGATCTCCTCACCATGGTCAAACTAGTATTTTACATTCGTGTAAACGCCGTCCTCCACCAACGCAAAGAAGCAGCAGACAGAGAAGTTGACGAATACTGGCGCATGCGGGATGAAAAAGATGCCAAGAAAGCTATAAAGCCAGTCCGCCAAAGAGCGAGGGAGATACAAGAGAAAAGGGAGGCGAGACGAAGACCTGCCCCTTATATCTACCGTCGTCCCGAGGTCGACCCTCGTGAGAAACTCACGTGGAGAGATATCGATCGCCTTATGGACGAGGAGATGGAAAAGGAGGTTAACGTGGGACTGGGACTCAAACGCGCAGAGGGCGAGACGTTGAAGGCGTATAACCAACGCATGGATGATCTTGAACATCGTCTCGATCAGTGGATCACCATCGAATACTACCGCCAGCAAAACGGTCCGCTACGATACATGGACGGTATGCCCGTAAGCCTAATAGCCGTTCATCGAAACATACGTCCTATAAAGCCACCCAAACCAACAAAGAGAAAACCATGTCTACAGTGCAAAGCCCGAGGCCTACCCTGCTCTCGAACGCTCGACTTTAGATACGGGCCCGCAGTGGGTCGAAATCCGAAAAAGGAGGATTGTTCAAGATGTAAGAGGAATGGGGATCGGTGTTTGATCATGTGGGATTGGCAGACTGATGATGGGGAGGATCACAAGATTTGGAAGTATACTGGAGGTCCTAGAGATGATCAAGCTGAGTGTGTCAGGAAGTGGATGGACAAGATCAAAGAGAGTCAACGAATCAAGCCACTTCCTGCTTGGCATGAGAATGACCACTCTGAGAATAAGAGGGATGATGAGTATCAAACCAAGGGTTGGTGGCATGTGTTGAAGGATGGACTCACAGAGTGGTGATGATTTGTAGATAGCAACCTTGTTTGCCTGTATAAACCTCGGGTACATGGGCCAAAGAGAGCATCGCGCCAGATTCATAAACCCATTTCCCAGGCTCCTCTCCCTAATTGCGCTTCATTAGATGCTCCTTGATGCGCCCAGATCCTTGATGTGAAATCCCTTTGTTAATTCATCCGTTAAACGCCCGTTTACCTGTTCCCGTTACCCATCGTTAGTGTTTCGTGAACGGTCGTAAACCCAATTAAACAACAAAACTCCCAATCCCCAGAATTAACCCAGTCGTAAAAGTATTTCTGCCTCATAAGAACCGAATCTTGGGCATATCCTGCTGTTCTCCTCCGGCGAATCTGTCCATTGCGTCGTATGTGCTCTTTCGCTTCTTGGGGCTCACTGGAGCTGGTGGTGCAGGCATCTCAAGAGGGGTGCTTGGAATAGATTCATCGACAAGAAACTTGGAGTTCGACCTCTGAAGCTCGAGGAGCACATTTTCGCGATGGTAATGGTTGATAGACCGCGGCAGGTGTCGAGCCAATCCAGGCAGTGGATGCAGTTCGGTGCCATGGGTCTTGATCCTGGGGATTCTCTTGCGCTTTGTTCCGATCTCGGCATGTCTGGGATGTTCCGGCTTGAGGAACCCATGCCATGGAGGCTGTGGATGCTCCGACTTGATATCTTTCTTCCTCATTTCGTTGGGGCTGGTACCTGTTGAACGTGTTGACCGAGTTGGCACCGCAAAAGGCGACGAGACTTCATCGTCCATGCTGTCAGCACCTCGTTGAACGAGGTCTTCTTCATCGACTATGGTCGAGCTGTCGGCCCGTCTCTTGCTTCGCACTGGCGTTCCTGTAAAATACTGGCTGGAAGACCCGGGCTCTCTTGTCGGCGTGGGTGGGCCAGACTTGATCAAGCATGGCAGCTCCCAAGGCATTGGCTTCAGCTTATCATGGGGCTTCCAGTAGGACATGATTCTCCTGTCGAGAAGTCGGAAGAACTTGAGATGCTTCGCTGGAGTACACAGCCATTCGTGCTCTTGAGCTTCATGGGCCGTCATTCTCTGTGAGGGGTCTCTCTGGAGACACATCCAGACAAAGTCGTATGCGTTCAACGACGGCCGGCGCGGCAAGCTGTGGAAGATATCTCTGATGTATTGCTCAATCTCGTCGTCGTCCATTCGATTGACGTCTTCGTCGTGGTGTTCAGCTGCAAGGAGGATGGTAGTGACGACTCCCAATGACCAGATGTCAACCGCCGACGTGTGAGATTGCCCGCTTCGCATGAACTCCCTGTATATTATCAGATACCAGCTCTATTTGGCAGTTGTTGTAATGGACTCACGGTGCCTGATATGCTGTCGTTCCAGCATTGGTAGTCATCCTGTTGCAGTGGTGGATAGCCGAGATACCAAAGTCGGAGAGCATAACTCGATGGTAGGCAATCTTGGGAGAATACGCCAAGAGAATGTTCTCTGGTTTGAGATCGCGATGGATGATGCCTTTCTCATGAAGGTAGCAGAGTCCACGAACCACCTGGCGAATAATGATTCGAGCGTCAAACTCTCTGACTGTACCATGGCGAAACAAGAAGGACATGAGATCGCCCCCGGAGGCAAGTTCGGTGAAGGTATAGCTGTTTTTTGAGATCAGCAATGTCTTATTAGATACAGAAATACCTACAGAGTATGCGGAGAAGTGATGGCATCGACATATGGCAGAATGTTGGGCTATGTCAAGTTAGCAATGCAGCCAATTGTTAAGAAGAACGCATGCTTACATGTCGCAGCTGTCGCAAGATGTCGGCCTCTTGGAACTTGCGTCGAATGTCTTCTTGAGCATTCTTTCCTTGAAGCTTATCGAGATTGACGATTTTGCAGACCAATTGCTTCCCAGTCGAGACTTCGTTTGCCAAGCAGACGGCAGCTTCTGCACCTTGGCCGAGACGGCGTTCAGTGACTTGATACCTGTGCGCAAACAGCTATGATAACCATGTGAGACGAGGGTTTCAGGAGAGAAATCTAATACAACATACCTCGCACTCTCCAAGTTGTAGGCTGGTCAGTTCATGGCGGGGAGGGGGGTGTTCTTGAACGACTGTGAACTTCTAGTAAGGTCGAATCTCGATCACATCGCCATCCTGCAGCAGATATCCAGCGGTAATCTCTGGACCACGTCCAATGAGCTGATCGTTGACGAATGTCCCATTGGATGACTTTCTATCGCGAACGTAAATGTGGTTGACGGTTGGTTCGTACTCAATGACATAAACTTCACAGTGGTTTCGAGAGACCATCAAGTCAGCATCATCGTCGATCGCCAACGTGCTGCAGATGTCAGTAAGAATCCATCAGATGCCTTCAAGAGAATCTCACTTGAAGTTAGGGTCTCGCCCGATTTTGAAGATCTCCTTGTGCCAAAGTGGAAGCAGTACTATGAAGCTAGTTAGGAGGAGCCACTCGAGGTGGAGAAGGACAGCTCGTGAAGTGGGAAAAGGCATACTCTGAGATTGATGACTGCTTCGGCCGTCTACGAGATGGAGGTAGGCAGCTGGAGAGCCTGGTGATGGCGCTCGATTCTGGTGTTCGTAGTCCATGTTGAGTCTCACAAGTCTCAATGTCGATCCATCGAGCCGTGTAAGTGGCCTGCAGGGGTTGTTGAAGGAGAAGAATCCGTCTCGCAGGCAGAAGAGCGAGGTCAAGATGAGAGTTGACCTTTGCAGCCTGTGGGTGAGAATAAGCCCTTCAATTGAGATCCCGTTCGATTGTCCCCAACGTTCTCGACCCCGATTCAGATAATTGTTCCTTCCTTCCTGCCTCGAAGCATGTTGCACTGTGCGCATTACAGTGTGTAGTCACTAACACTGTGTACTTGTCACTGTCTGTACCCAGAAATGTGGTGGTGCCTCCCCACGTGATCACGAGGGGTTGTGTGCCCTACCTATGACCTCCCCAAAAGCTCTTGAAATCCCCCGCGCAGCACCAGAAGTTGTTCCTCATCCCACCACGATTCTCATCCACGAAAGAGTAAGTACACGCGACCCCGGCCCAAGCTGGTCTTGGGACAGGTACTGAGTCATGCTCATTGCCGTCCTAAGCTACTTGCTCGCGCCTATGCGCATTTGCACTTCAGCTGCTAACAGTCCGCGACAGCATCGTCGATCAAGATGAGAGCCAAATGGAGAAAGAAGCGGGTTCGCCGCCTTAAGCGCAAGAGAAGAAAGATGAGAGCTCGATCGTGAGTTTTTCCCTTGTCACTACCGATGTGATGCGCAATACTGACTATGCCCTTACAGCAAGTAAACAACTCGCACTTCAACCTGACTCGACTCATCTCTCATGATGTTACGACTTCACGCGCCTGAACCGATACCAGCAGCCGAAGCTGGGCGCTCACCGTCCGCGACGCCTTTGGGATTCTCCCCGCGACCAACGGGAGCTGGGATTTGACTTTGGGATCTACGTCAGGGTGGCAGAACCCCGCACAAAGAGCGGTTGTTGGCGGTCACATGGGACATTACGACGGATGGGAACTTGACAATTGGACGGTCGGGAACAAAGGCGGTGTTTAGGGTCGAACCATCACCATGCTCGCAAAGACGATGCACTAAACGTGAATGAACGTTAAATGAAAAAGGACGAAAATACCTTGCAATGTGTGTGCTTCGTGCTGTGTTTGTGCCCTCGTGACGTCAATCCAAGCTCCAAGCTCCAAGGTCGGCGTGGTAGCTTGATGCTGGAGAGCTTGGTGTTGTGCCCTGGAGCGTGCCTGAATGTCTGCAAGCTCCAAATGACTTGGTGGACTCGAATTGAGTGTCTACATCATCATTCGAGAGTCAACCCTGTGTTTGGTGTTGAGCATCAGCTCAGATGGTTCGACGTCACACAGACTCGCACCACCAGCGCAACTCGCCAGGCCGGTGGGGCGCACTCGAAGCTGTTGCATGCATCAATTCACAGACTCAATTCGCATCCCGCTACAAGGAACTGAATCAAGTAATATCCTTCTTTTTAATAGAATCGGAGAATGCACAGCTTCAATGGAAACAATTGCCACACCAGTCCTCAATCGCATTCCCAAATTCACCATATTGCGTATTGCCTGCCATTGACTTCCCTCCAACTTGGGTGCTCCTGTCACCGCCTTCACCTCTGCCGGCTAAACCGCGGGCTCTCCGTTTTCTGCCGCCCGCCCAAATTTTTTTGATCTCCAGCCAAACTCCATCCCACTTCTGGTAGATCAAATCCTCCAGCGACGAGTCAAGTCGACACAATTGAACCGACTATGGCCTCGGAAAGCACCAAGAAGCGCAAGAGGAGCGGAGAGTCCGGGGTCAAGCCCAAGAAGAAGGTCGCCATCGATGCGCCTCCCTCTTCAGCTGCCGTCTCCTCCGTCCTCCGACCCAAGTTCTGCCCACCCGTCATAGGTACCAACCACCGCCATCTCGAGATCAGGAGCGACGCAGTACTAATTGGTTCTTTACAGCTACTATCCCGGGCTTCGAATTACCGAAAAATACACCCTTTCACTCCTATGCGCCCAAGAATGGCGCCAAGTCAAAAACGAAGCAGCCCAAGTCTGCTGGCGAGAAGGAGTTTTTGCTGCACTCGACGGCGCATCGCAGTCTCGACTACACGGCCAAGGCGGAGGGTCCTAGGGGTACCAAGCCTGCGCTGAATCACTTTCTCGGAATCTATGATCCCAAGACTGGCAAGCTTCAGGTGGTGGAGGCCAAGAAGATGACGGTTCGAGGCGCCGTGCGCGCGAAGCAAGCCTCGGCCGCTGCTACCGGCGAGCGCGATGCTAAACAGGTATGTCATGGTGCGAGTTTACTAATGGCGCATTTTGCTGACTGAACACAGTCCATGATGGAGCTCAAGACGGATCTCGGCCAGACATTTGGTACCAAGAAGGCCAAGAAGGCTATCCAGGAGAACGTCCTCAACGCCATCGCGCCTCAGAAGAAGGCGGGAGATGCGCCCACCAAGATCGATGCGGCAGCTCGCGCCATGCTCAGCTCGGTCGGAGAAGTCACATCGACCATGGCGTCTCGGGAAGAACTGCAGGCTGTGGTGGACGAGGCCAAACCCGTACCCGTCGCCAACGTGGACGCGACCGAGATCCAAGACGTCTACGACCCCAAGAAGATTATCGGCGCCGACATCCTCAACCTTGTGCCCGTCCGCGAATGGCAGGAGAAGGTGCAACACAAGGAGAGCATCCAGGTGCCCTCACGCTTTGTTGCGGCGCGTGTCAACCGGGTGGCTGGAAACGAAGAGGCCGTGACACGAACCCGCGTACTACGCTACTTCTTCTTCGTCCTCATGTTCTACCTCCACAGCAAGCCCGGCAAGGCAAGGGGAACCCGAAGTATACCACCCCGTGAGAAGCTCAGGGAAGTTCTAGCGCCGGCACCCGAGGCCGTGATCGAGAGCATCCGGCGCAAGTTTTCTGACAGGGGCGAGATGCGCAAGTTCCACATAGACCTGCTGATGACGCACTGCTGCGTTTTTGCCTGCATCGTCGACAACTTTGAGGTGGACACGCAGAACCTGCGCGACGACCTCAAGATTGACCAAAAGACAATGAACGGCTACTTCCACGAGATTGGCGGTCGCGTCAAGCCCGTGAGCAACAAGGACACCAAGACGACTATCCACGTTGCACGACTTACCCTGCCTCTCAACTTCCCCAAGCAGAGGCACATTGCTCCCAAGCGACGTTAGGGATATTCTGCAAAGGTTTATGTGAACGCTGTGGTGAGGGGCGGGTTAGTGTAGAGTGAGGGGTGGTCTTGATAGCGGTTTGCTGCTCTTGATGAAGATAGAAAAATTGCATGCTTGGGCTTGCCTTGAGGGTATGCCTTTGGTCAATGGAGTTGGTTGTGTGATTTGGAAGATATTTAATGCCTTTATTTTAAACTCTTGAGACGTGATATCCAAGAATTGTTGCTCCTGTCTCAGTTGTGCTGCATCTACGGATATTCCCCCGGCTCAGGATCCACAACAGGCCGAGGCTCCTCGGTGCAGATTGTGGGGAATCCTTGTCCGGGGTGTCATTGAGCGAGACCCCATGTTCCGTTACCCTACAGATAAAGAGAGAACAGAGTAAGACTCTTTTTCTTGTTGATGACTTGTCTTTCATTCAATCTCACTCATCCCATCTCATTCTTCAGTTTCAGTATCGATCTTGTCTTTTTTTTTTCATCTGTCAAAATGTCGACCGATTCCATCATAACGCTCGAGTATCAAGGCCGTGTTGCCGTCTTGACCATTGACAATGCGAGCAAGCTAAACGCCATGACGGGAGCTCATTACTATGATCTTTCCCAAAAGATGCGAGAGGTCGCTACCCATGATGAGGTGTTTATCACTGTCATCCTAGCCAAGGGCCGTTTCTTTTCCGCGTGGGTGCTCTTCAAGTTGAAACTATCACAACTTCTCCAATGCTAACACAACCACAGAGGAGCGGATGTAACATTCACCCGCGAGTCACCCTCGGGCAAGGACTCGCACAAGACCTGGCTCCAAAGCTTTGTCGCCTTCAACCTCAACATCACCCACGCCTTTGCGACGCACCCCAAGGTTCTAGTCGTAGGCCTCAACGGACCTGTCGTGGGCCTTACGGCAGCTCTCGTCGCCCACGCCGACTTCATCTACTGCGCGCCCTCCGCTTTCCTCCTCACACCCTTCTCGTCCATCGGCCTCGTCGCCGAGGGCGGTGCATCGCGGGCTCTGGTGCTACGCCTTGGACCTGCCCGCGCGAACGAGGCGCTGTTGATGAGTCGACGCATCAATGCTGAACAATTGGAGCGATGTGGATTTGTTAACGAGATTTTTGACGAAGCGGATGATGTCAAGTTTAACGAGAGGGTGCTGAAGGAGGTTGACGAGAGATTGGGTGAGCATTTGGTTGGGGACAGCTTGACGGGAATTAAGAAGCTCATCAAGAGACCCGAGATGGAACTCATGCACACACAGAATGTGCACGAGGTGTTTGCCGGTCTCGAGAGATTCCTGACGGGTGTGCCACAGCAAGAGTTTGCGAAGCTTGCAAGCGGTGCCAAGAGACACAAGCTTTGAGGCTTCTTTGATATAGCGTTTTTATGCGTTGAGTGCGAGTTGGTTTATGAAAGAGAAGGATAGAGTTCTCAAGACTTGATTACATATCTACATCTATTATTCGTCCATATCCTATGCGAGCAGTCCAAACAACAAATGGGTTCGTTGCCAAAATTCGTTGGCCGATTTCGTGAGCCGCTGTCGTGCTGCCTCATCGTCCAGCTTGGAATGTTCGTACATCTTGTCCTCGAGACCTTGGAGAGCGCTGCTTGTCTCCTCTATACTGCCAATGCATCGCTTCAGGAGAGCAACGTCAAAGAGCCACTGGGTAAAGAGGCCTGTCCTTTGTTCGGGGGTGAGGCCGGATGTTTGGTCCTTGCTGACATCCTTGGTATCCTTCTCTTTCTCCGTTGCATCTTCCTCCTTTTCTTCGTCGTCATCATCGTCGTCATCATCATCGTCCTTGGCAGGCTCCTCGGGTGTGTCCTTAGATGAAACCTCTGCCAGGGCAGCATCCCACATCTCGCAGAGCCGTTGACTTAAATGCTTCTTGAGAACAGACGTAGCCGCCTTGGTCCAAAGGTCCACACCCTCTTCCGACATGGTCAAGGACAAGGATCGAAGGAACTGGAAGAGTTCTGGCGATGGCTGATTAGGCAAGGCCGGCTCCCCTTCCCAGAGTGGACGCCCAACCACAACCCGTTGCGAGAGCCCATGGGCAGAGAACTCATCCAGTGCAGGTGAGGACACTGCCACTGAGATCTTTTCGTGGAGTGAAGGCACAATGGCCAATCCAAAGGTCTTGATCGATGGACGTTGAGGCAGCTGATGACGGATGTCTCTGAGAACACGGAGGAAGTACATGGCCAACTTGCCGTTCCGCGCTGACCCAGCCCGTTCATCCCAGAGCTTCTGGATCTGGTCCTCGAGTTCCTTGAATGACCTGTCCAGAGTTGTGTCGAGCTTCTCCTGCAACATCTGAGGGTCATCTTTGCTTAGCAGCTTCTGCCTGGATTCGATCGTCTCCTCGTCTTCAATCTCGTCATAGTCGTTGTCCCAGCGCTGCCTCCTGAGCTGCTCCACAACATCCTTGACGTCGTCTATCACATGGTACCATGACTTGTAGCAATGTGCCGCCTTAGATACGGCGTCGTTTCGGCCATACAGTCGGGACACAACCTCCTGGACAAAAGGCGCCGCACCGCCTGCGAGAGCTGCGTCGTAACCTTCCTCGTCCCAGATACTAACGTGTTCATCTGTAATGCCGTCTTTCCATCGTCCCAGAGCTGAAGAGACCTCAGACCCGACTAGACGGAGCTTGCTGACCTTGTTGTCGAGCACAGCCAACATGCGTGCGTTGATGGCATCACGCAGGGCATCTTGCAGCTCGGACGGGTCAATCCCTCGTGCCTTTGCGCCATCTCTGATCCAGAGTTCCAAAACATTTGTTCGCAATTCCATGATCATCTTGAACTCAGACATCGTGTCCAAGGTCTTCTTGAGCCCATCAAGCAACACCTCAGACCCCTTCTCGGACCAGGCAGATAGCATCTCTCTGGCATGGCTGCCATCAAGATCGTCGTGTCGAATGTAAGGTGTGAAGTATTGGATTTCTTCGCCACACCAACGCTCATAGACGTCCAGCCGTAGACCTTCGAGTCGTTTCAGACTGGGATCAGCCAAGAGAGGATTGTTCTTGAGCCCAGCCAAGGCTAACGAGAGCCTTCCTGGTACCAGAGCCTGAACATCCAATAGTGTTCTGGAGTAGAGCTTGAGACTCTGAATGACATCGTCGGCGCTTCTCTTGCGGTTGCTCTCCTCCACCTGGAATGAGAGTGCCATGGCCTCGCCTCTCACATGGAGGAAATGCCGTAACACATCTCTTGCTCCAGAGCTGGTTGCCAGACTGTAGGCGCAGAGTGCTTTCTGCACATCCTCCCTCTCTGTCTCATCACCCGCCCTCTCAAAGACCTTCTCAACGTTTCTCAGGAGTCTTCGTCGTAGCTTGCTGATGGATGCCTTGGCCGTCTCGATAGCACGAAGACTGCTCGCGTCGGTTGCATCTTCAGAAAGATTCTTGATCAAAAGTCGGCTGAGGACGAGAACCTTGGTTGATAGCACCAGCCTATCTCCCTTCTTGACGTTGTCGCCGAACCCGCCTCCACCCTTCAATATTCGCCCAACAACCAAGACGCAGGCGTCAAGCAGACGCAATCGCGCAGCAATAGACGCTTCTGAATTGTTCTCCTTAGCCACAAACTTGGAAAGCCCTGTTGCCTTGGCGCCGATTATAGCTCTCCCGCAACGACCACCCATCTTGCCTAACAGCTCCTGGACGACATCGTTGTCATCACGCATGTGGACGATGGTGTCGGCCGTGCCTAGGAGATCGCGGTACGAGCTTCCGACCTGCGTACGCAGACGGGTAGACTTTTCTTCGATAGCGACATGGAGGTTCTTGTGAATAGCGCGGATCTGGGGGAGGGTGTGGTTTGTCGAGAAGATCTGGGAGGTCGAGGTGAGCTTGGAAGGGTCGAAGTCGGCCATTTTCAGTTCGTAGCTCGCGAGAGCGGTAATGATGGAATCGCTCTGTGTTACCTGTTCGCAGGCATCGAGTAAGGGTTATTCGCACTAATTAGTGCCAAGTTGCTGTGGTCCAAGGTGGGATGTTGTAGGTTGCTAAAGGGAAGCTCACCATGAAGCAACGCAGGTGCAACGTGGAGTTTGGCGGGGCCGACTACGCACGACCCGACCCGCCCTGGATAATCAGGGGCAGGGACTTACACGACAACCTCCATCACAGGAACAATCAAGTTTTATGAAATAAGACCCAATAATTAACGCTATTAACAACTTTTCCAATGCATTCAAATCTATAGTCTTGTGCTCTTGATAACCGCCGTGTTGATACCCGACAGCTCTCCCTGGTATCCTCCCTTGGGCTCACCACCTTGCCAGATGGGCTTCATGCTCTTGAGCTTCTTCTGCTTGGCCTCGTACTGCTTGCGCTTCTTGACTCTGGGGTTTCTGACGTCCTTGCTGCGCTTTGGTGCCAATCCCTTGTTCTTCTCGATAGCATACGTGATCTTGCGCTTGCCGTCCTCGCCAATCTCTTCCTTCTCTACCACACGGTCCGCCTTGCTGGCAGCAGCATATGCGGCATAACGCTCAGCCTTCTCTTCCTTGTTCTTCTTGGACTTGTGCGCCACCATGTCATAGTACTCGTCCTCATCATCGCGGACAGCCTTGGCAGTGGTAGCATCCTCATCGTCGCTGTTGTCATCCAGATCTGCACCCATCTTGGAGTTCTTCTGCCCACGCTTCTCCGCCTCGGCATTGAGACGTGCTTGGCGATCTCGAAGACGCTCGCGATGAGGAATATCCATATCACCACCAGCATCCCTGCCAGCACCAGCACGCTTGTTCGCCTTCTGCACAATCTGAGAGGTGTAGAACTTGAGACTCTTCTTGCGGGCCGCCTTGTCGGCAGCTGTCCGCTCGTCGAGGGCGTCCTCCTCTCCAAAGTCCGAGTTGTCGCCATCCTTGTCCTCGACCTCGGCCTTTTTCTCTTTCTTGGACTTCTTGCCGGGAAGAGGTAGGTCGTACAGATCAGCAACCGCAGCCTCTCCAGCCTTGGCCTTCTCGAGCTTCTTTGCCAACTTCTCAGCAGCGGCCTTTTCTTGCTTCGAAGTCTTCTTGCTCTTCTTTGGCTTCTTGGTAGCGTCACCATTGATGCTCTGCAAGAAACTTTCCTCAGCGATTTCTGAAATGCCATCGTCCTCGATAGTCTTGGTGGACTTCATGTCCTTGACCCTCTGCCAAGCCTCGCGGCAGCTGATCAGCGTCTCCATGACCTCGTGGTCCCGGAGCTCTGCAGGGTCCAGTGTCTTCTGCACTTTGGAGGCATCCCTTGCTGGGGAAGTCAAGATGGCAAAATAGCTGGCCAGAGCGGAGACATAGCACCCAAGCACCCAGTATTTGATTGCCTCGAGTGATTGCCCTGACAAACCCTGAGCTGTCTTTTGAAGCTCTGACAATTCAGGCTGAAGCGTTTGGAACTCCTTGACGAGATGCTCGAACTCGGGGTAGCGGTTCTTGAGCAGGGTATATCGCTCCTCGGGACCCATGTCATCCGTAACCTCGACCTCCTTGAGGACTTCAGTGACAGTTTCTTCGCCACCGTCTGCTTCTGCGCCCTCGGCTAGCCATTCATCGCCATCGAAGATAAAGTCCTCCTCGGCCATCTTGGAAAGTTTCTTCTGCTGAAGTCGCTTGGCCTCGACCTCTTCCTCGAGGGCGTCGGCCTCGGTCTCGATGTTGTCGGCATTGTAGTATTCGTTTTTGGAAGAACCCCACCAACCAGAGTCACCCTCTTCTCCATCTTGACTTCCCTCCTCCTCTTCGTCTTCAGAGGCCGCGCCCTTGGAGGCGGACCCCTTGGTTTTGTGTGATCGCTCATCGTCGTCGTCTTCTGAGTCCTCATAACCCAGGATCTCTTCGTCGGACAACTCAATGTCCTCGTCATCGTCTTGTTTTCTTCGGCGTTTCGAGTTGGGTCCATCCTCCAGCAGAATCTGATCTCGGTTCATGAAGTATTCGTCCTCGGAGTCGGCAACATCCTCGAAGGTGGTGATGGGACCAAGGCGCGCATCGGCAGTGTCAAGCTCCTTGGGCCCAGAGGGCCCTTCGCCTTGTCTTGACTTTCTCTTCTTGGCCATTTTGGCGAAATGCCTAGAAAAGGCAAATTTGGTCAGGAGGTTGAGGGATAAGAAAGAAATTGATGTTCCGGTTTCGACCAGTTCAACCGCCGTCGCAGTTGTCGCAGTACTTTTTCCGTTTGGAAATTTTTAGCCCGGCGATAAGATAAGGTTAGCATCACTAGCCACGATATCCCTGTCCTACTTCAGCCACAACCTGCGGCAGGAAATGTGGCACGTGATACCCGCGTGCCAGGGACCAGGACCAGACAGCCCCCACCTCCACCTAACCGAGAGCGGAGGAGTCAGAGCTCAGATGACCCCTAACCGTGCGGCGATGTCTCGGAGAGAGACAGTCAACTGTACATGCACAGCGCCCCGCTCGCCTTGCGCAGATGTCATGAAGAGAGACTCTTTGTTGAAGACGAGGCAATGTATTACCTACCTACGGAATACGAGGTCCTACATGGCATACCTTGAATTGGACACCACCCTACGTGCCTTCTGACTTTTGTCTGACCCCACCCCGCCCGAAACGATACACAAGACTAGGGACGCGTGTAGGTGCGCTTATCAAGAACAAGATCGCGAGTCATGGGAGAGCAGAGGCATTTGACGTCAGATCGCCTTATTTCAGTGGAGATTGGCGATTCGAGTTGGCGGTGTTATCAACCAAGACATGCGGTCTCAACACGGGAAGAGGGTCAACACCGAGTCAAGAATTAAAGATCTCCAGATCTTCTATCAACACTACGTCAATTGTTGCACAAGGAAAAAACGTGGTGCGTATGAGCGTGTGCCTTGCAGTGGATTGAACGGTTGAGAACCTTCTTCTTTGGTCGGAGCTTGCCCGATAACCATTCCAGAGAGTGGAGGATTCGAGACCTGGACTTCAGGGTCCTCAGCTGCAACCCAACGGCGCCTCAAGCGCCAAAAGCCAAAATTACAGTGGAGGAGCCGTCAATTGGCCCCTGGCCAAAGAGCGCGCTGGACAATGACGAAATGCCCCCAGGTTTGGCACCCGAGGTACTTTTGGGCTCAGCGAGGGACTGCAGGAGGCCGATGTACTCCGAAGCCATGACATGGGCATGGGTGGCATGGGGGTCGGTTTCATACCTGCCATTCATTCCCTTGTCCATCACTTTGCTTCATCACATCCCTTTGAATTCGCTTCATCAGCGTTCCTCTCCCTCCTCGACCTCATTGAAGAGTGTCTGAGGCCTCTTTTGCCCTACAAGGTGCGACGGACGGGCAACCGAATCTCGCATTGTATACCTTACCTAGAAAAGGACCGGTAAAAAGGCTCAAGACCGTGGTCTTGGAGCTGTCCATCCTCCTGAGACCTTGTGGCTCTCGATAAACTCGACTCGGCCGAATCATCCCCGAGAAGGTTGCCATCTGCAGACGGGTACAGAACCGTTACAAACCTTGGTCGACGACACTTTTGGTGTACCTATTTATTCAGCAACAATACCTACAACCTCGGACTCTTTTCCTCGACGATCTCCCCGTCTCTCCCTCCATCTTGCGATTCTCCCCGCGATCCCCGATACCGAGCCACGCTTGGCGCCTCCACGCGCACACGCCCATTCAAGGTCACCTGGACCCTGACGGTGACGGTGTGCCAACTGACGAACCATCGAGACCCCAGCAAGACACTGACGGGCGTCGAAAGGAAAGTCTTTGGTCAGACTTTGTCCCTTCTCTCGGATTTCTCTTTCTTGTTCTCGATTCTCTCTTTTATTGCTGTTTGGGTGGTGCTGTTGTGTTGGGCTTTGTTTTTCTGGATCCCATCTTCGGCGATAATTTAGGCTTACCACCGCGGGCGCCCTCCAACTTGGTCCTTTTTTCGCCATCATGGCAGAGCGTGGGAGCGAAAGCTCTCAGCCGCCCTCTCCACGGTCTGTTCGACGGCCGCATCCTTTGAGTCGGAACCAATCTATGGGCGGCGAACCGGACGAACGATCACCACTTCTCACGACCTCGAGATCACGAATTCGCATCGCAGGAACAAGCTCGAGCCGAGGCCAAAATCCGTCTCTCTCCAGAGATCAGAGCTACACAGGTCAGCAGAACGACTATGCCACCGGAGATGAGCTTCGCTGACCGTTTTTCCATTCTAGGTGGAGGTGGTTATCATGGTTCACGACATCACAGCCGACACCCTTCATGGGGCTCGAGAATAATACACGCCCTTTCGGATCGTCACGAGTCCTCCATGGCCGAGTCAAAAGGCACCATCTTCCCCGACGAGCGTGTGTGGTACGATCAATTCACCAGTACCGACTGGGTCCACGACGCCATTGCCGATTCGTATCGTGTCAAGCAGCTGCGAAGCCGGAAGGATGTTTGGGGTCGGGTTCGCATCATATTTGACGGTGCCCAAGGCTGGATACTCAGTGCTCTGAGCGGCTTCATTGTCGCCTTGATGGCTTACACGGTTGATGTTGCCGAATCATCCGTGTTTGATTTCAAGGATGGCTACTGTTCTCGGGCCTGGTATCTCAACAGAAAGGTATGTATTAACATGGTGTTTTGTCATTGACTAGGCTAACTTGAAATGCAGAGGTGCTGCCCGGATGGTGCCTGTGAAGACTGGACAAGCTGGTCTTACACACTGGACTATCCTTTTGGAGACATCTGGAGCAGCTTCATCATCTACATGGTGTTTGTTCTCATTCTTGCACTTCTTGCATGCTGGATCACTCTCTGGACAAAGACGGTGGTGCCTTCGGCCTACCACCTCACGACTCTTGATGAGAACCTCGCTGCCGATGATCCACAGCCGTCCTACGATGAACCTGCCAGTAGCGAGTCTTCGACTCCTCGACAAGTTGCCGATTCGAAGCCGGAAAATCCGCCCATGATTTACTATTCTGCGGCAGGAAGTGGAGTAGCTGAAGTCCGTGTCATTCTGAGCGGTTTCGTTCTTCACGGGTTCCTTGGTGTCAGGACTCTCTTCATCAAGATGGTTGCCTTGATCCTTAGTGTTGCATCAGGGATGAGTCTTGGAAAGGAGGGCCCATATGTGCACATGGCTGCTTGTGTGGGCAACATTCTTTGTCGTATCTTTTCAAAGTACGACCAGAATGACGGCAAGCGACGAGAAGTCATTTCGGCCGCTGCAGCTGCCGGTGTCGCTGTCGCTTTTGGTGCTCCCCTGGGTGGAGTTCTTTTCGGCCTGGAAGAAGTATCGTACTTCTTCCCGGCCAAGACGCTGTTCAGGACATTCTTCTGCTGCATCGTCGCAGCTCTGTCGCTGAAATTTCTCAACCCATACGGCACCCACAAGATCGTTCTGTTCGAAGTGCGATACCTCGTCGATTGGGAATATTTTGAACTTGCTAGCTTCATCTTTGTTGGAATCATCGGCGGCGCCGTCGGAGCCCTCTTCATCAAGGCGTCCAAGTACTGGGCTCAGTCCTTCCGACGAATCAAGGTGATCAAGAAGTTCCCGCTTCTTGAAGTGTTTCTCGTGGCCTTGGTAACAGGCCTGATGAGCTACTGGAATGGCCTGACGAGGCTCCCTGTTGCCGAGCTTCTCCTGAATCTGGCGTCACCCTGCGATGGGTCAGACATGGACTGGGAAGAGCAAACACTGTGTCCCAAGTCCATTGATGACATTCCCCCAATCCTTCTTCACCTATTTGTGGCGCTCCTGATCAAGGGATTCTTGACAGTCATTACTTTTGGAATCGTAAGTCCTTACTTCAGCCAGAAAGCTCAAGATTCTCTAACACGCGTTTTAGAAAGTACCTGCTGGAATCTACGTCCCGTCCATGGTTGTAGGAGGCTTGATGGGCAGACTTGTTGGTCATGCTGTACAATGGTCTGTGCTCCGAGTCCCTGATTGGGGTGTCTGGGGCAACTGTGCATTCAGCCAGGACGGATCTTGCATCCAACCTGGTGTGTATGGTCTCATTGCGGCCGGTGCTACAATGTGCGGCGTAACGAGATTGTCTGTGACACTGGCTGTCATTCTGTTCGAACTCACCGGTAGCCTCGACTATGTGCTGCCATTCTCACTTGCCATTCTTGTGGCCAAGTGGACGGCAGATGCTATCGAGCCCAACAGTATCTATGTAAGTCTTGATTCCCGAGTATGTGGGTCGGTGTAGTAACTGACTGTGATAGGACCTCCTCACGAGCATGAACTCGTACCCATTCCTGGATAACAAGCACAAGCCGATTTTCACGGAAGATCTCGCAGACATTGTCCCACGGATTCGACGAGAGCGTCTCATCGACATTACCAACTCGCCCTTGGTGCCTGCAACCAGCTTGCGAGTCAAGCTCGAGCTTCTGCACCGAGCTGGTGAGCTTGATGGAGGTTTGCCCATCGTGCGACATGGTATCCTGGTGGGCTTGATTCCAGTGCCTGATCTAGGATATGCGCTGGATCAGCTGGTGGAAGAAAGTACGGATCTTTGCTTGATGGACCGGATCCCCAGCATTGATGAGGACACCGGCGTATTCGATCCGACTGACTTTACACCATACATTGATCCCGTAAGTCCTCTCCCGTTCCGTTCAACTTGACTGCTGCTAACATGACTGGAAGGCACCGGTTGCGCTCGACATCAAGTCGCCAATGGATTTGGTTTATGAATTGTTCTCCAAGTTGGGTCTTCGATACATTTGTGTCCTGAAAGATGGCAAATACGCCGGAATGGTAGGTCTTACGCCATGAGCAGTACTCAGTAGTCATGATCATGCAATGGAGACTGACAAAGAATCACAGACCCACAAGAAGACTTTTGTCAGGTATATGCGCGAGCATGAAGAATAACGAACTCTCTGTTGGAGCACGAGTGGTGTTGTAAAGATCGAGACACGAAGGATTTGGGTATCGCCCTTTTGGTAATTATGAGATTCTACCAGAACCAGGCTCAGGCTTGGACCTTGGAGACACGAAAGATGATGGTTGGACGCGAGTTTCCTCGGGTACTATTGGCATTGCATTGCATTGGCATCAACATTGGCGACGGCGTTGTCGTTTGAATTTGTCCCAGAAGCATCATTAGCAGGTTGAACTTTGCTTTTTATTGATTGTTCGAACTGATTGACTGTTGGGTTTTCTGGACATCATTGTCCGGTATAGGATGGGGCGTAACCAAGCCAGTGACTGATATCGGCATCGGTGTGATCTCGCTTGAAACCATGTTGCTCTAGCAATCAGACGAGAAACGATGAGAGCATGGATGTATGGCTGGCCTTGCTCACGAAGGAGCGAACGAAGCAACCTTTGTATACTAACTAGTCCAGTATGTCAGGTCAAGTGAGACGGCTAGCCACCTCAGACATGAACTCCACGGACCCCCGCCCCCCATCTCCCTCGACCTGCCGAAACGGGGAGGCTTCTGGACCATGTGCTACCCTGCGCTACGTACCTTGCATGCTAAATTATTGAAATTGATGGGCTTATCAGGTTGCCGATCTCCGTAGATACTACACACATTACAGCACGTCAACGCCCCCCCGAGGAAACTCTTGCAGCCGATAATGGTGGACGGCTCCGGGACCGGAACCGGCCCGGGGGTGTTGTGAATGACGGCCACCGGACCAGTTCGTGGGGTGTGAGGCTCCAACGAGGACACGGCGCATCTGGGTCCAGAACGATCCCTGCTGACTGAGGATAACCTACCAAAGAGGGCCAGTACGCGGGTGGTGAAGCTCGGTGAATCGCCAGGATTGGAAATTTCGGCTAGTAGGCCATTGTAGCAAGAAAGTGTTTTCCACGTAATACAAAACGGCCTTCAAGCTCAGTAGAGTTACCCCATCGTTGATATGGAGATACCCCGCGCCTTGACAAGGTGAAAGTCCCAAGCGATAGCGCAGTCCCACAAACAGGAAGGTCAACCCGTGAAGAGCTTCTGTAACGAGCCTGAATTCCTGAGTGGAGGGGGGAGGGCAAATTACCACATCTTTTGAGAACGATTGGCCAGCTGCATCGGCAGATTGAGCCACGAGGGCAGGTTCACGAGTCTCGTTCGAATCTGGCATGAAATGGAGAGCAGGGCGAATGATAATGATGATTGATGCCGGTACGTATCGGCTGCACGGCGCAGTGTGTTCGGCAATGCGGTTTGCCTTGCCTATCGAGATCTAGCTGGGGTGGATAACGTGGCAGGGGGGGTTGTTATCACAGGGCGCCTTGATGTTGACAGAGGGAGAAGGTCAATTGAGTTTGCAAAGGGACTTGAGTAGAACAACTGTTGCAGCGTCGAAGATGATTCGGCAATGGCTTGGTATGGCTTGATTTCTTTTCAGGGCGTTACAGATGGTTCGGATGTAGAATCCAAAAAGAATCGAGGTGGAGGCCGAGGAAAAGGTGAGAGCTCACTGGTAGCTGACCCAAGGTACTTTCCTCTAGAGGCAACTCACTAACCTCACCCCTCTCTTTCCTGATTCCTCCCATCGAGTCTCCCTCCTCCATCCTCCTCTAGCTAGCTACAGTACCCAACCCTCCCGCTCCGCTCTGCGCGCTGGAGCGATTGCGGGGAGACGTTGGTTTTAGTTTCGCTTCTGGCTGCCGCTAACGCCCGGTCTCGAGACGAGGCGGGAAGAAGAAGTCATGACTGGATGGATC